>JAQIWC010000275.1:0-11025 GCA_034694605.1 Folsomia penicula | reverse complement strand
AAAATTCGCCTTAATGGATTATTTAGTATTTTTGCAATATTTGAAATTTCATTACATTGTGTGCAAATATAGTTGGCTGGAGAAAAATCTTTCATGTCCGTAATCTGGACGAGGGAACTGATATTGTGCCCTGCTTTCCTTAAAACTCGGATCAGAACTAAACTTTCTTCCACACTTTTGATTGAGAATCTCTCAATTCTTTTACTCCTCCCGGCCAAAACGTGCTTTCGAATGTCAAAATCCGCAACATCAATGGAAGTTACTGGTAATTAAGAAAATAAAAAGCTAATAAATTTGTTGAAATAAAATTGTTTTTAGATTACTTACTCGGTCTTCCTAGTTTGTCACATCCTTCCACCGTTTGTTCGTACTCTTCCTCATCAAAATCGGACCAATCCTCGTCCAAAATGGTTTCAATTTTGTTTTCCCGTCTCCATTTCAAATTCTAGGAATGACAAATATATTTTTTTTTTACAACGAACGATAAACTAAAATTTAAATGGGTTCCAAACCTCAAGAATTCGTTTCTCAGTGGCTGGAACGTTGAATTTGTTGACTGAAAGTATGTATTTCAAAAACGCTTCAAATTTAATCTTACGTTACGTCGGTAAAAAATTAAATATGTATACTCCGCTCACGTCTCAACCATTTTACAAGTAGCCAATTTTCCTTAAGATGAGCAAGGGTGATGCGAGGTACAACTAATTTCTTGAGCTGAAATGTGATTGAATTTAACAATAATTTCAAAAATCTAAAGTTAAAAGTTTGTCATATTTGTGTACCTGATCTAGTTTTAATTTTTCACTCTGGCTAAGTTTCATTTCATCCTGCAAACTTTGGGCATGTCCAACATTTGAAACTAAAATTATGAACCCCAAAAAAGTCCAATAATACAAAGTGATGGGGAGCATATTGATACTGTGAATATTTTTAACAGATGAGAATATTGTATTCAACCTTTATTTAAATTAAAATCAAGTAAATAAGAACTGCGTGATGAGATTACTGAGTAAATCTCATTCAGTCTAAATTAATGCAACATATTATTTCTACTGATACTTGATGACCTTGATATGTATTATACCTGTTATCATTGGGCAACTTCATTGTTGTTGAATAAGAATTTCATTCACTCCGGTTTGTATGTACCCAAAAAAATCATTTCTTAGCACAATCATTTCTTGGTATACTCAAATAATGAAAGGACAATTTCCGTTATGCATTATTACAATCAATGAGGCAATTTAATGACAATTTTAGAAGGTTTGGGCAACTTTGTGTTGCCCAAACCTTCTACACAATGCATACTTTTCAAACTTTATCTTACACTGGAGGGGTCAGTTTTTGTTTTAAAATATAAGCATAACTTCCTTGTCCACCCTGCTCCCAGTTGTACACCGAACTGTGGGAGCTGTACAGTAAAATTACGGAGCTAGAAAATCGCTTTAAAGCGATCATGGACAAACTTAGCACCATGAAATGAACGGGGTGAAACGGATATGAATGAGGTTGTCTCATCCAGGATGAGACAACAAGGATTGATTTAAGTATTTCCCAAGGATAGAGTTTTGGATATAAATACAATAAATGCGTAGTATTGTAACGTTCATCTCCGTCTCACTCTTCCCTATCCCGCTCTCACCCTCCATTCCTTCGATTCCTTCCATTCCTTCGATCCCATCTGCTTTCCCGTAGCCCAGTCATTCCCAATTAACCCACCAAGGAGTGTACACCTCCAGTCCCCTTTCTTGCGCCCTTTTCTTGATCCTGGTCATCGTCGCCTTCCTGGTCGTCGTCACTATCCTGGTCATAGTCTCCGCCCTGGTCATCGTCTCCGTCCTGGTCGTCGTCACCTTCCTGGTCATCGTCTCCGTCCTGATCGTCATCTATTGGAATCCAGGGAGGATTCCAAGAGGTAGGCCCTTATCGGTCCTTGTCCCTGTCTCGTCACAGTCCCTGTCTCGGTCTCGTCACAAGTCGGCGAGTAAACCCCCATCGGTGCGTAGCTCGGTAGGCTCGCTGTCCTCTCTCTCACGTCGCGACCGCCTCCCCCACCCCCAAAACCACCCGATTTTCCATAGAAACCACCCAACCCCAGAAACCATCCAATCAACCCCCCAAAATTCATCAAATTTTTCTGGCAACCACCCAATCTCCATAGAAACCCTCCTAAAATTCATCCAATTTTCCTGGCAACCACCCCAAAATTCATCAAATTTTTCTGGTAACCACCCAATCTCCCTAACAACCACCCTAAAATTCATCCAATTTCCCTAGCAACCACCCTATCGCGCTGGCAACCAACATACAAACCTTCCAATCTCCCTAGCAACCCTCTGAAATTCATCCAATCTTCTGAGCAACCATCCAATCGCCCTGACAACCACCCTAAAATTCATCAAATCTTCCTAGCAACCACCCTTAAATTCATCCAATCTTCTGAGCAACCATCCAATCGCCCTGACAACCACCCTAAAATTCATCAAATCCCCCTGGCAACCATCCAAATTCCCTAGCAACACACCTGAAATTCATCAAATCTCCCTAGCAACCATCCAAATTCCCTAGCAACTCTCATAATATTCATCAAATTTCCCTGACAACCACTCAATCTCCCTAGCAACCCCCTAAAAATTATCCAATCTCCCTAGAAACCACCCAATTTCCCTAGCAACCCCCTTAAACTCATCCAATTTTCCTGACAACCATCCAATTTTTCTAGTAACCGCCCACCCCACCCCCAGAAATTTTTAACCACACTCCCTACTCCCAGCACCTTAAGGCAAAATGCCAAACACACGTAGGAGGCGTTACCAATCCCCACCTCCACCCGTACGCACCTCCCCAGAAGCGTCAATACCACCCACAACCACCCCTACTGACCCTGCAACGGCTCCCACCCCTATTCAACCCACCATACCCACACCCAGTGACCACACCCCCTCCCAAGTCCAAATGAATGTTTTCCCTTCCCCTCTCCAGATGTTTCCATTGAGCCAAATATTGTCCAGTTTTCGACAATTTAATGGTCAAACCCCTGCCGAACAGTGGATTCGCAAGTTCGAATCCGACTGTCAAGCCCACAACCTTCCCCTTTCCTGGGCCAACTCAAATATCGACAGGGTCCTCACCGGTACAGCTCAAAGCTGGTATACAAGCCGGGAACAGGACCTTACCTCCCCCCTCCGCCCCAATGAAACCCACGAAGACCGTTGGCTCCAAATAAAACTGGAGCTAACCGAAACCTTCGGATCAGAATCCCTTGCTTCCCAAGCCAAACTAAAAAATAAACAAATTCTTTTTGCCCCCAATTCTGACCCCCAAGCTTACGTTATGAAAAAGCTGGAGTCCCTGTCCCTTATTAATCCCTCCATGCCCAACCCCAAAAAACTTAAAAATTTAATTAGTGGTCTTCCCCCACCTCTTGCTTCCCAAATGACACTGTCCCTTGACCCTACCACAACTACCCCCACCCAATTTCTTGCTCGTCTTCGAGCATACACCGAACTCCCACCCCCTCCACCCAATAATCCACGACCCTTCCAGTCTTCTAATCCACACCGACCCCCACAACCTTTGTTTGCAAACCCTGTCCCTAACCCTCGCATACAATCCCCCCAACCATCATCTCTTCCATTTTCATCTAACCCACGTAGGAAATCCCCCAACCAGTGTTCATATTGTTCAAAGTATGGACACGACTCCCCCGACTGTTTTACAAAATTTAGAGATGACTGTCGATCCAACCCTTCCTCACGCTCTGACCCCGGCCCTTGTACATACTGCAGCAAACCCGGCCATAATATCCCTTTCTGTTTCACTCAATTCAAAAATCAACGAACCCCTCTCCCCAACTCCAATGCCATCACCCATCCGTTAAACTAACAAGCCTGTTTCTGCGGGAGAGACAGGCTTGTTCAGTTCTCAACTTCGCTCCGAACCCTAAACCCCCCCAAGTCACCTCCTCTAAAAATACCCCTCGTAGCCCAGACACTTTGTGTAGCCCAGAATCCCCCAAACCCCAAGCCCCACCCTCAGTGAGTCCAATTTTGATCCCGCCAAAGTCGGAACCCACTCAAAACTCTTCCTTTGACAAATACCCCAAACCCCCGTTGATCCACATCAATGTTTTCTTTGGAGATTTTTCTGTACCTGCCTGCATTGATACCGGAGCAAACATTTCGGTTATCTCCCCCGAGCTCTTAGCCACCCTCCCTCCCAGCTCAATTCACTCCGTCAAGCCCTGTACCCCACTCTTAATTTCCCTTGCTGCCCAAACCTCAACATGTTTTGCTTCACAAGAGGCAGAACTTTACTTTTCTTTCCGACGCCAAATATTCCATTGGCGATTTTATATTCTACCCCATTCAAATAACGCCATCCTGCTTGGCCTAGATTGGCAGGAGCAATCCCCATTCCTCGTTGACCCCAAGAATAAAATGTTAGTCACCCGAAAACTCCTCCCACCTTTACAAGCCCCGCAACCCGAACCCCCCAATATTATCATTGACCCGCCCTCAAAAGCCCAAACTCTTGAAACAACCCCAACAGTTCCCCCACCCCAAAAGCCTCCCACATCCCCGACACCCATTTATATTTCTCAATGCACCGTCCTCCCCCCAAATTCCATAACTAGAGTCCAAATTTACAGTAAATCTTTGACCACCGGCGACATTGATTTATCCCCATCCCCTCTTTTTGTCTCCCGTTACCCTGCCGCCCTCCCCTCTAATATCACCACTTTATCCAACGGTACGGGCCGTACATTCATCACCAACCCCCTCCCAATCCCCATTAAAATCCGCAAAAATTCTGAACTTGCCCAAGCAAATCCCTTCCTTCCCTCGGAACTTCGTTTTACCCTCCCTGACTCCCTAACCCCCCAAACTTCGGACACGATTTTAAGTAATGCTACAGTTTCCCAACCCACCCAAATTGACCCGGATATTGCTACCCTTGAACTCGGCTCTACCCTCTCCCCCAATCAAAAGCAAACCCTTTATTCCCTCCTGACCAAATACCGAAAAGCCTTCGCTTTCAGTCCCGATGAGTTAGGCTGCACCTCCGAAACCCAGCATTCAATTGACACCCAAGATAATCCCCCCGTACGCCAAGCCCCCTATCGTGTTTCCCAATTTGAGCGTACGGAAATCAAAAAAGAAGTCCAGAAAATGATAGACTTAGGAGTTATTGTCCCCTCTATTTCCCCCTATGCATCCCCTGTAGTCCTCGTCAAAAAACCCGACGGTAGTTGGCGCTTTTGCGTCGACTACCGAAAATTAAATAAAATCACAAAAGTTGACGTTTACCCCCTCCCCCGAATGGATGATGCCCTGGATAAATTGAGTGGCCTCAAATTCGCATCTTCCCTTGATTTACTTTCTGGTTATTACCAAGTCCCAATGTCCCCAGAATCCCAAGAAAAAACTGCCTTTGTGACCCCCGATGGAGCTTATGAGTTTACCCGATTACCCTTTGGCCTAAGTAATGCCCCCTCCACATTCCAACGCCTCATGGACCAAGCCCTATCCCAATTAAAGTGGTCCATGGTCCTGGTATATCTCGATGATATCCTTGTTTTTGGAAAAACTTTTGAGCAACACAACCAATCCCTTGAACTTGTTTTGCAATCCCTTATTAAAGCCAACCTTACCCTGAAGCCCAGTAAATGTAAATTTGCAGCCCCCGAGGTCCGTTTCTTGGGCCATATCGTCAGTGAAAGTGGAGTCGCTGTCAACCCCGACAAAATTGAATCCATTATTAATTTCCCCATTAATCCCCAGAAACCCCGACTAAAAGATATTCGTGCCTTTGTTTCCCTCTGCTCCTTTTATCGTCGATTCGTCCCCCAATTTGCTAAAATTGCCAGCCCCCTAACCTCCCTCACTAAGAAAAATACACCCTTAATCTGGACCGAAGCCCAAACCCAAGCCTTTGAAACCCTTAAATCAGCCCTCACATCCCCTCCCATTTTATCCCACTATGACCCTACCCTCCCCATTGAAATCCACTCCGATGCTTGTAAGCTAGGACTTGGGGCCATTATCATGCAAATTCATGATGATAATGGTACCCCATGTCGCAAAGTCGTAGCTTATGCTTCCCGTACCCTCAACGATGCCGAGAAAAACTATTTTACTAGTGAGTTGGAGTGTCTTGGGTTTGTTTATGGTATCCAAAAATTTCGCCCCTATGTCTACGGCCGCCCCTTTACTATTGTCACTGATCACCACTCCCTGTGTAACCTCCTATCCCTTAAAGACCCCAATGGAAGGTTAGCACGATGGTCCCTATCCCTTCAACCCTACACATTTGAGGTTAAATACAACTGTGGTAAAAATCACGGCCACGCTGACGCCCTCTCCCGATGCCCAATCCCCCCAAATCCGGATTCCCTTGACTCATATTTATTCCACACTTCCGCAGTCCCCGATAATATCAACCCCCAGTTCCCTGATCTCGTAACAGCCCAAAGCAATGACCCCTTTTTTGGCCCCATTATTCAAAAAAAGCTGACCCACACCCCTGATCCCTCCGATGATTCATCCCTCACCGATTTTTGTCTTTTTGATAACGTCCTTTACAAAGCCAACTACGACCCTGACGCCCCACTGTGGTCCCTCTGTATCCCTCAGTCCCTCCGAAAAGCAGCCCTCGAAAGTGTACATGACGATCCCACTGGTGGTCATTTTGGCTTCTTTAAAACCTGGTCCCGTCTCCACTCCCGCTTCTTTTGGCCCTCCATGTCCCGAAGTGTTCGTCGTTACATTGAATCATGCCACACCTGCCAGCTTTTCCATCGACGAAATCATTTACCCCCTGGCCCTCTTTGCCCACTGAAACCCCCAGACTCCCCTTTTGATAAAATAGCAGTTGATTTTATTGGCCCCTTCCCCCGTACCCAAAATGGCAAGACTTGTGTCTTGACCATTTCTGACCACCTCACCCGTTATGTTGAAGCCTCCCCCCTCCCCCGCCAGACCGCAGCCCATGCTATTTCCACCATTACCAACAAAATTTTTCTTCGGCATGGAATCCCCAAAATCATCCTTGCCGATCAAGGCAGCCAATTCGAGTCCCATGAGTTTAAAGATTTCTGTACCTCCAATAATATTACCCTCCAGTTTACTCCCCCATATTCCCAAAATGTCAACGGTTTGTGTGAGAAAAATAACGACACAATTAAACGCACAATTGCCAAACTCCTCCACGATAACCCCACTAATTTTGAATCCCAACTCCCTTCTGCCGTTTTTGCCCACAACACAAGTACCCATTCAGTCACAAAATTCTCCCCCTATTTTCTCGTCCACGGCCGTGAACCCCGACTTCCTTGCGATGCAAAGTTCCCTACCACCCCTCAACTTTCAGTCCCTTCCACCCCCATGACCCGCGCTAAAGCTGCCCAACAAGCCCAAAATCTTGCGATCGACCGAACGATCGTTTTTCAATCCAAACAAAAAGCCACTTTTGACAAATCCCACCCCACCCGCGCATACTCCCCCGATGACCTTGTCTGGCATGCCCAATTAGAGTCCACCCCTGGTAAAGTCCAAAAATTCCAACCCCGATGGCGAGGTCCCTATAAAGTTTTGAAAGTCCTTAGCCCCGTCACCTACGAACTCCGAGATTTGCGCCCCTACCGCCACCAGAAGGATCGAATTGTCACGGCCCATACCCAACACCTTCGCCCCTACATCTCCCGCGAAAATCTAGACAGTTCAGAAGTCCAAGCACTCATATCTTTTCCCTCCTCCACTCGTCCCCCCCCACTCATGTCTCTACACTTTACACCACCCCCCAGTAAGCTCACCCCTCTCATGTCCTTGACGTTCCCCGAATTTGACACCCCGAATCGACCAAAAATGACCCCCGCTTTTCCGTCACCCTCAACTCACCCCACAACTGTCCCCTTTGAATTAGCTTTCCGCCGAACCTCCCCTCTTCCCTTAGTTTCAGCGATTTCCCCACCCCAACCTTTATTCCCTCCTAAACTTCCTACCCTGCTTCCCATCGACCCAAACGCCATGCACCCTGCTTCAGTCCCGCAAATTTGTACTCTCTATTTTTCCCCTACCCACTTGACCCGAAACTGCCCCACTAGAACCCCTAAATCCCAAGTAAACACTCTACACGGTACCATCCTTTGTTTTCACTGCCGCGGCCCCCACAAAGTAGCTCATTGTCCCATTCTGTACCCCCAACGCCCCCATTAATTGACTTCGCCCCCAGGCTTCGTCCCCCCACAGGGGGGGGCTGTAACGTTCGTCTCCGTCTCTCTCTACCCTGTCCCGCCTCTCGCCTTCCATTCCTTCCATTCCTTCGATCCCATCTGCTTCCCGTAGCCCAGTCATTCCCAATAAACCCACGAACGAGTACACAACTCGAGTCCCCTTTCTTGAGCCCTTTTCTTGAGCCCTGACCCTGGTCATCGTCACCGTCCTGGTCGTCGTCTCCGTCCTGGTCATCGTCACCGTCCTGGTCGTCGTCTCCGTCCTGGTCATCGTCACCGTCCTGGTCTTCGTTTCCGTCCTGGTCGTCGTCTCCGTCCTGGTCATCGTCACCGTCCTGATCTTCGTCTCCGTCCTGGTCCACGTCTATTGGAATCCAGGGAGGATTCCAAAAGGTAGGCCCTTCTCGGTCCTTGTCCCTGGCTCGTCACATTCCCTTCCGGAGTTTGACGTGGGCATGAATTCCCACCACCACCACCACCACCACTGACACCATTGTTGGATCCTGGGCCATAAGGCGTTCCAGCTTGATAGCCGGGAGGGCCATATGTGTTTGGGGGGGCTTGTCGACGACTCAAGCGGTATGTCACTCTCTTTGGAGATTCACCACCATCGCAGGGTGGTGATGATCCCAAGAAAAGAAATACAACTGGCAAAACGACAGGAAACCCCCACATTTTGTGCCGGAGTGGAGCGTGGATTGGACTTCAAAACTGTGGCTGATTGAATGCAAAGCTGCCGTCTTTATAGCTTTCCATTTTTTGATTCGTCATCTCACTCTTGTTTGTGAATCTTGTCTCTGACCTTGCCTTGTGTTTTAGTTCTATACGGTTTTGTTTTGAAAGGATCAGTGAAGAATGAGGAGGACTCAATGAATAGCTACAAAATACGACTGAATGCAATCAAAGAAGATCAAAAGTATTCATTCATTTATGTCATATTCAGCATGTCTAGGATTGTCAAAATGTGACTGCCCGACTGAGCGATGCTCCTCTCTTTTTACTTATTTTTTTGAGAACGGAAGTCTGCATTACATACAAAAGGATCAAGGTGGAACGGACGCTTCCTCTCCTCTGCTTGTGCAATCAAGATGATAAAAGTGCATCATCATGTATGCACTATTTTTTGCCTATTTTTTTGGCGACAAAAACAAATAACTGAACTATAAAATACATATGTAGACTACATAAACTATGTATGTAAACATTTCCAATTTTAATTGAGGAAGTTTGTCCTCAGCAGATACTTTGCATTATCATTTTAAGTATGTTTGAGACTTTAGTGCCCTAAATAAGCTAGGATTTTGGATTATTATGCGTTATTTGATGGGAGCTTCATTTCTTACGGGTCTATGAAAGGCTTGCCGAGGGTTCTGTGTGCCTGCATGTGTTTATGTAACGTGCCGCTGGTGACCTAATTACAAAGTGTTTTTATAAACTTAAACTTGTGGATGCAGTAGCAGTCATTTACTCACCGTAGTGAAATTTACTGTGTTAATGTATACTATACATAGAGAGAAGCGTTTTGAGTGTTAAGTCTGTGATTGTGTGAAAAACTCATTTTGATGTGTGTACTTATGATACGAGATCTTCGAGACTTTCTTAAGAATCGGTCGATTCTTTTGATTCAATTGTAGAAAGGGTATTAATTAAAGAAATCATGACAAATTCAGACCAAGCTTTACATAAAGCCTTTACTCGTGTAATCGTAAATACGTAAATATTTACAAAAAATAATGCCAACAAGGATTTAATACACTCAATTTGGGAAAAGTAAAAGGTAGGAGGAGGGAATACTTTGGGTGGTGTTGTGTGGGTCTACTACTTGAAGTTTTTAGTGATGACTACAAATGAGAGTAAAACTGGGTCGGGCAATGCAAACTAGCACTGGCACAATCAATTCCATTCAACGATTTAAATTAGCTCTAAACTTTTTGTGAGGTATGGGTCGAAAATTCATTTGAAATTTTGACGCTGTTGGGCAGCTAGAAATTCTTCCACAACCGTCTGATCAATGGAAGTTGGAAATCCACTCAATTCTTGGCTCTGTGAATTTCAATCCCACTCCATCAGTGAGATTTGTAAAAATAGATTTAATGAGCCTACCTGGTTTTTCATCTCCTTCGCCGTATCACCAGAGCTTGCTTGGCTCTCTTTTTCGTCATCCCGGCTCTCCAAAACGGTGAGGATTGTTAGGAAAACGACAAATACGCCAATGACCACTGCCAAAAATTTCCACGTGAAGGTGTAATAGACCTACAAATACGAAATAATCCCAGCCTATGCCCAATCAATGGGAGCATTATTCTTTAATGATTCTTTTACGGCAAGACAAAAGGCGAGGGTCCCAAAGGCCGCGGCACTTATCCAGATCAAGATCCGAGGAAGGTTCGCGCCCCAAGGGCTACTCTTGATCTTGTCAGCCTCCCCTACTTTCTTGGGAATGAGCACAGTGGCTGGCTTGACCTTTTCTGCCACACCCTTTCTCAAACGGTAGGACTTATTCTCTCGGTAGGCCGGTGTTGGCGTTGGCGAGACGGGGATTTTTCGGGGTGCCATTGCCATGGTCGTAACTACAGGCTTGAAGAGATGAACACAAGTGGAATGATGGGATGGGATGGCGAGCTGAGTGGATGGACGATGAAATTATCTTATCTTCATGAATGAATGAATGAAATATAGAGGGTTTTCGCGTCGAGCTTTGTAACTACGTAACTGCGTAAATTTTACAAACTTCAGTTTACAAATTAAAACACGCTCTTGACCTGCGTAAGTTTGTAAGTGTTCGTTTCCAT
>JAQIWC010000274.1:0-11027 GCA_034694605.1 Folsomia penicula | reverse complement strand
AAAATAATAAGAGTTCATCAGTCATTTCAATGTTACATCACAGTTACTTGGATTTAACAGACTCAACCAGACAGACGAGTGTTTACCCTTTTTTTTTATCCAATCCAACTTTTCTACTGTTACAATTGTTCCAATTTCTAATGCAAATCACAATTGAGATTCGATTCTGATTCCAATGCTTTAATTTCATTTAAGCAACGACTCATGTGGAAAGCAAAAGGGGAAATGATGAGGCCACTTTACTTTAAAGTGTAAAGAGATGAATAAATCAAATCATTTATCCCCACATTTTGTATTTATTGTAGCGTTTTGTTGATTTATTCAATAACGATGGCCACCCTGATTGTACATTTTGCTATAAATTAATAATTAATCAAACGATTCTCTCCCAGCCATGCATAAGTACGTACGTACACAGGTGTCATCAAGTAGGTTAATTGAATTACCAAGCTTTTCTAACGCCAAGAAAATTATTGACTTAATCCTGCAAAGCAAATATCAATCAGCTCATCAGCAAGTGTCAACACTGGAAGGTTTATTTGCTTTCTTTCAAAAACAAATGGACAAATTCAATCAAAATTATTTCCTACATTTCGGAACGGACATTTTCCACATGAAAGACTTGGAATGAAACTTAATAATTCGCAAATTGTCAAAACACGCTGGATTTTGACTGTCAAAATCAAAATCGGGATGGAACGGCGTGCCAAGCCTAATGAAGTTAGGAAGGCAACAAAGGCCTCTACTACAATGGGATGGACAATCTCAAGACCATTGAGATTGGGATGGTCGTGCAGTTTCTGCCTGTCCCTCACTCCTTCCATAAGAAGAGCTTGGCTTGACTTGTCTTGTCTTTGCCGAGGTGAATTCATTAATTGTCACCTTACCGCACCGGTTCTTCTTATTTTTTTTACATACAAGGTTTCCCTCCCCTACTAAAAATTTTATTGTCCGAGTGGATGTGATTGTCATTGTCATCCTGCCTTCTCACCTCACCTCACCGGCTCATCCTCATTTTGAACATCTTAATCTCATCTCCCTGAATAAAATGAGGAATTTGGCGACAAGACAAGACAAGACAAGACAAGACAATCTTGTCTTTGTTGACTTTCCTGTCGGTGTACAAATGACTTTGACACTAACCATTAAACCAACACCTCAACGCAGGGATTCTTCGCATGGAGGTAAATTTAAGTGTCTTGCTTGACCAGGAAACAATGATTCACAGCTACGGCGACATCCATCACTCTCAAAACACGGGCTAATTTACATGCTTGGGAATTTGGTGGATGTGAGGATTCATTCGTGACGAAGGATATTTTTCAGTGGAAAGGTAGCGGGACAAATACTTGGGATAATTCAACTGCATATGTACAAGTCGTGATTTGGTTTAGTTTATGCCACGTGACAATCTTTTGATTGTGGTTTGTACATAAATGTGATGCAACACAATACCTGACTTCCTTGACCTCTTCTCTTCCCCGTGGCTTGACCTCGGAGGATGCATTCCATATCATAGGCTCCCGACATGTCGTAAAATTGTTGTTTTTTGCTAAAGTAGTGCATCCACCGAACAGGTTGTGGTTCTGGGTGAATGACAGGGTTGGATTTTATGTGCATCAGAGTGATTGATACAATGACCACCACTCATCGTCAGTGGATGATGATGGAAAGATGCATGGAAAGTTGAGTAAATGAGTGGAGGGAATGCATGTCGATGAACGCTAATTTTCAAGATGCAGTTGGCATTTTAATATAATTTTTTAGGCTATAGTTCGATGTGCACTGGAAGAAACTTAAAAGTTCGGAATTACAATGGGCATGAATCGGTTTGATTTTAATGAGAATGGATTTAAAATAATTTGGACTGGGAATATTCTGTACAACTTTTTTTGACATCCGTCCTTTTTTTGATATGGGTAACTATTTAGCTTAAACCGTAGGCTTTGGTTGATGGATTAAGATTTATTGGAGTGATCCACATTAACTAAGATCTTTAAAATCAATCTGAGGCCGTCAATGAATTTCCGTGTTCTCACTCACTCACTCACTCACTCACACAAATAAGAAGCTTCGTGAAATTGTTAGTTTTTTATTTCACGTCATTCTCGTAGATTGAGTGACTTTGGTTAAAATACGAAATAAACGTAAAATGCCAGTCCGTTTCAACTGAGATATTCTACCCTTAAAAAACTCCCGTTCAACCTTCTTTGAAATGACTTTGATTCATTTCGGCAACTTGCATTTTAAAGTTTAAACCAGGAACGAGTAAATGTTTGTAAAAGTTTGTGATGCGTTTTACAAATGTCATGTAAAAATATTTGCAAAATTCTTTCGAATGGAATTCAACATAATTTTATTCGTTTGCTGAATTTATTGCAGTATTCCTTTAATTTATGTTCTTAAAAGAGCACCGTGAAAAAGTGGATGTGTAATGTTTTGTAATAAAATGTGGTGAACTGCAACGGAAGATTAAACGGGTTTCATTTATCCTGCCTGAGTGAAAATGTGATTGGGATGTTTTTAACGAAATATTTCATGTTTTATTGTAAAAGTATCAAAAATTCGTAGTTTCAATCAATTAAAAAAATGCTTTGATTTGCTTTGCTTTACAGATTCCCGTTTTGGCCTCAAGACATTTTGTCCCCTGTTAAGTCATCAACATGACGCCGGTCGACCACTTTTGGTCACTCTCTGCTCTTCTCTTGGCTACGTTCTTGGTGACAAATGGGAGTAAGTGCATATTTATTTGAGACCAACTACAAAAGTTATACAACCGGTAGAGGCAGATAATTAAAACAAACTCATAATCCGTCAAGAAAGACTATGTAGCGATTTTTATTTATGATATCAATTGTACACTCTGTCTGTACACTCTATTTTTGCACCTCAGATGAAATTGGGACCTAAATCTCATTTTATTGTTTGGACTAGCCCAGCATCAATGTGAGCCAGGCTCACTACGCATGCGAGTCGGACATCATTCGTCTCATTCTACAAAGTTGTCATTCATTTAGCAATTTTGTAATTTTAGGGACCTATTTACTCACATACATTTAGATCAGTTTTTTTTTACTTCCCGACATGCACATTGTGTGTAAAATGAGTTTATTTATTCACGTGTGTGTGTTCTTTGTCATGAATTTTCAGCTCCAATAAATCGTCAAGTAGGAATAAGTGAGAATGTGTTTATCACCGTTCAAAATGACACGTATGGGATTGAACAGAGGGGTAAGGAGGATTCACGAAATTCATGCTTAAATTCCAACAAGGTGAGATGATGATTGTTCAATGAAATTTGCAGTTTGTTCCATCGACTCGATGACCTATGGGGATGGGGAGACCATTCCCACGTCCTCCCCTTGCGAGCACTGCATTTGTCGTCCACCCGGGTTTGCTTGCACCATCATCAGTTGTGAGTATCGACCTGGGTGCAAGGCCTTCAAAAGATCGAACCAATGTTGTCCAGAGTATCAGTGTGGTAAGGGTTTAAAATGAGAGTTTTTTGACAAATTGTATTTATCTGTTTTTGTGTGTTTGTGAAATTAAATAATCGACTCGATAGGGTGCATCATATTACTCACTCTTTTACTTCAGAGATACAAAAGTAGGTCCATTCCACTTTAATTTCATGCCGAGTAATTACATAGGCTTGTTGACTTCTCAGTATTATTTATTTGGCTTGGCTCTGGACACTGGACTCACTGTTCCTATAAAATTACCAAGATTGGTTCTGTTTCTACCTTAAAACATGATTCTGGAATGATTTGATGGACTCGATAGGTCCATTTTTTACTCAAGTAGCACCACTAAAACTAGGCGTGGAGTGGAGTGGAGTCTAAGTTGGTGAATCACATCACATCACAAATGACAGTGCATTGCATTTCCCTGCATACAGGACCAATTGTGTCTATTTTATTTACAAACCCACAAAAAATCATGTATTGTAACAGGATCCTGGTTGTTGTTGAGTTGTTGACGTTGAATTAACAAAAGTTAGCAGTCGTGTCGTGTTTAGTCCGAATTTAATGAGTCAGTGAGTCAGTCATCATCATATCTTTATGGGAGCATCCTCCTTTAATGAAACATCAATTTGCTCATTTCATCCATAATCTTGAATGATTTGACTTGTTGATTGACACGGCTCAACCGAAAGGATGGTACCTCAACCTCAACTGAGGGTCGGTTCGTCTCCGTCTGCCCGAGGGGGTATTTATAATTCGGAGTACAGAGTCGAAAATTGATTTGACTCTGAAAAAAATACTTTTTTCCCTTCCCTTGGATATGGACTGACCGGTTTTGGGTCCTATTAAATAAATACCCAGTGCACTAATGCATACCGACTGCCGAGCCAGAGGAGATTTCAAAGAAGGAAGTTGTTCAAGTTTTCAAAGATGCACGAGCTGGGCATCGGCCCCATGTGGTGTGGTGTGGTCGAGGGGTGTCACGGTTTTAGGATGATTATGTAAAATCTGTTGCTTGTATTTACCCAGAATTTACGAGGGGGTAGATTTTTGCAAAAGTTATTGGCAATTTTATTTCGCAGATTCTGATTTTATACGACAGTCGAAGGAATTTTTGAAATATTAACTCGCTCATCTTGACCCCTGAGGAATGAATACTTGGATTTCAATCCGAGGCTTTAAATCAATTTTTAGGACTGGGCAGTCTACTTTTTTCCGAGTAATTTTCCTCATTACATGCTCTGATCCGGACTTAGTTATAATGAGCCGAACGGTGAAACGGTTTAACTATTTTGTTTCACAATTTCATGTGTGTGGGGTGGATCGTAATTTAGTATTTGAATCCGTGTCTGGTCTACCCAAACCCTTTTCACAGTTTTACTTGATATGCTTGCATCATTCATTTGTAAAAGTAATCAGGTACCGTTTCCTGGGAGTAATGAAATGATTCGTTCGTTGTTTTGAAATAAATTTATTTGCAAAATGCACATATCACTGCAAAAAGAATAGTAGTCAAGTGAGGCCCTGGGCCTACCCATGCAACATGCCTAATGTTATTCTTGAACAAGTTTAAATTTTTACACGTATTCCTCCGATACCATGTCTCCGAGTCGGAGAAAGTTTTTGGAGTAGAAAAAATGCCTTATTTTTCTCGCTGCTCTGCTCTGCTCATTCCACGTGTACCTGTACGTATCCCACCACACCCTTCCTCATTTTCAATCAAAGTCTCGAGTTGATCAGATTTGTCTAATTTAATCCGGAACCCAAACTTGAGAGAGACAAGGAACCGAATTTGAGACTCAAATCAAAAGTTAAATAAGTAGAATGGAGAAAAGTTTGCCAATTTAATCAGATTTAGGAATTTAAGAGTGCATCCGATCCTTCATTTTGATCATTCTCACTTTCTCACTCACTCGGTTTCATATCCCATCCCATGCCATCCTATGTGCTTACACCCATTTATTGCCCTTGTCTCTCCCATCCATCCATAGAACCCAAAATATGAACAAGCTTGTGTAAAAAGTTGGGCAGAGTAAAAGTTTGGGAGCGATAAGCTCTCATTTACTCTGCTCTAAGAATTACTTATTTTCATTTCAATTCCAGTTGGTGAGTGAGTGAGTGAGGGACTTTGTTCACTTTCCTAAATAGTGGGCTATTTAGATGTGTAACCAAACTCATAGATGCTCGTGAAAATTAATGATAAAAATCATGTAATATTTATTGCATATGAATGTATTATGCATCGACACAGAGTTATGAGAACGAATGAGTAAAATCGAGGCACACTTCCTTCCACTGCACCAACCCAAAGATAACAGGGACATGAATGTAATGGAAATGGAAAGAAATATTGTTTTGATAAATTTAATGAATATTGAAGACCTAATTCTAAGCTTCCTCTTAGCTGGTCATCAGCTACTGGAAAATGAATGGAATTTGGGATTATATTTTGCTTCTGGAAATTACCCACAAAATCCTTGCCGTATGTAGTTATGGAAGATTAATTCACCCACTTTCAAATCTCATGCCTTTGCGGCTCAGCTAATTACTGTGGGTCATTTTCATCCCGGATTTAATTTGCCAATTTAATTTGCACCAATAAAATTCCCCTCTCTGCATTTTACTGTTTTTTTTTTACACCAAGCCTTAAAAAGTTTCTCATTTCCGCATCATCCAGTCTTCAAGTCTTGGTTGTTTTGTTCCCTTGTAGAGTGCGAGAAGGACGGGAAGATTTACCAGAACGGTGAGAAGATCCAGGACAGCAACAATCCTTGTGAGGTGTGCTACTGCCAAGGGGGGGAAATCGTGTGTGCCGTGTTGGACTGCTACTGGAGGAGTGACTGCCAACCTCGGTACATTGAGAGCCGTTGCTGTCCCCTCTACGACCACTGCCCACCCACCTCAAGTGAGTCAAAATTGAAGAAAGAGTTGTCTATTTTACTTGAATGGTTGAATGAAATGTGTCCCTTTCTTCGTCTTGGGAACAGATGTGGGTCCATTCATGCGACCCACCCCTTCCACCACCACGACAGCCCCCAGCTTCCCCTGGTTCAACCTCAGCTCGGCCGTCTACGAAGTATCCCATCGACCAAGCACTTCTACTCTGGCCGTAATTTCGACCACAATATCGCCACCACCGCCACCATCATCGTCATCACCAATTCCAACTCCGGTTCCGATATTTGTGACGTCTCGGCCAACAGAGGGGTCCACCACGACTCCAACAACGCCTCAACCACAACCACAACCAGAGCCTGAACTTGTGGTGGTGGCCACAGAAGAAACCCCCACCCCCATCCAAGTCAACATCTTGTCAACTTCCCAGGAGCAGGGTGAGGATGACGCTGGCCCCCAACCTCTGCCCCCGGTGGTCGGTGTGGAAGGGGTGACCCCAACCACGGCCAACCTCCTCCTTCCCAGCACCCTTGGTTCCGAGGTGAGACCCCTCATCCAAGTGGAAGTTGTGCCCAGCACCCCGATCCTCACGCCATCCTCACCCGGGCTTGTCGAGTCCACGACGATATTTTCCGCTCCAGCCATTGCCATTTCCATCCTCCCAAGTCCCGTTCAACACATTTTGGTGACTCAAGAACCCAACGTTTTACTCACGGATGAGCCTCAAGAGGTGGTGGGATCGGTGGTGGAACAAAATGACACGTCCACAGCTACTCCGGTTGTTGTTGTGAGTTCTGGGGACAATGAGGAGGAGGGCATTGTTGGGTTCACAACTGCAATCCCAGCCACCACCACCAGCAGCAGCAATGTCGTCTCTTCAGTGGGTGTGGAAGAGGAAGAAGTTGATCAACACGATGAAACTGAGGGTGGGACGACGCAATCTTCGGTTTATGCCCCTCCCTCCGAGGATCCTCTGTCCGTGTCAGACCCAGTTCAAAGTGTGGACCAAGCTGTGACGCCCACCGCTGCCGTTGCCGTGCCAACCGTTGGGGTAGAAGACGTTGAGGTTACAACCCTTCCAGATCAGCTCGGTCCTTCCCAAGCTCAAGAAGAATTGAGCCTTTCAGACGATGGGATTTCCTCCATTGAAGGAAATGCAGTTCATCCGGAAGTGCCAGCAACCGTGATGACTCCGCCGGAGAGGGAAAGCATTCTTCCAGATCCAGATCCAGACGTTGTGGGGCTCACTCCTGCTCCGTCCATCTCTTCTGTGCCCACTCCGAGCAATGAAATCCAACCCCCACCCGTGGACCCGGGGGTCAGTCTCAGTGAGGAGAAGGAGGGCCCTGTGCAGGATGCCAGTGTCACCGTGTCCGAGGAGGCAGTGACGGCAGTGCCTGAAACAACAATTGCCCCTGACTCATCACAAGTTCAGCATGACGCCGTTGTTGTTGGAAATGTGGAGGAGGCCGTCGCCCCCGGTCAGGCCGGAGTTGACACGGATTCCACGACCATGGCACTACCTCTGCAAACTCAGGATGTTTCCCAGGACTCACCAGACACAGAAGTTGTGACGGAAGAGGTTGTTTTGACCACAGAGCTCCCACAGGCTTCGGTCCACCCCGCCGTGGTCCATGACGAGCCACAATCTCTTCAAGATTCCAAAGTTGAGGAAGGCGAAGAAGAAGCCGCAGCCCCGACCACAGCGTACCCTGCCCCCAGCCAAGATGAATCCCAGGCCGTACCAACGACAACCACAAGCCCTGTCCCGTCTCCTCTGGAGAAGGAGGCCATGATGGACAATGCCATTCACATTGAACCGGAGGAGGGGGACGTGGCACTCCAGGACCCTCCTCCTCCTCCTCCAGCGGTGGTGGTGGTGGTGGAACCATCAGTTGCAGCCGCCGTTGAGCCAGGAAATCCAGAAACTCATCCTTCCGCCAATGAAGTAAACCCTCCCTCCTCCGTGGACACCTTTGAAATCATCCCTCCACCCATCCACGACCCGGCTGAGAATGTCATTGAAATTCAGAGTCAGGTCATGGACCCTTCCACCAAAGTTGGAGAGGTGAGCAAGGGCGTCGGCGTCCCTCCTCTTCCTTCCGAGCCTCTCCTCCAAAACGACAGGAACAGTGATGACGACACGATTGAAATATTTGCTGCGGAGCAACCTCAACCGCAAACCCTTTCGACCAAGGTCCAGCCGGAGCCTCTGAAACCCGACGTGAGTGCCTGGGAGGATAATGCCATCGCAATAATGCTCCCAACCGTGGAAGATGCCAGCAGCCTAGCTCCTACCTCCACCCCTGCCCCAGCCCCCACCGTCCCACAAGACGAGGAAGAAGACAGCGACCACGAAGAAATAATGCATCCGGATGATCAACACGGGAGTGAAGGAGGAGGGGAAGGGGAAGAAGCAGGGACGACACTGCAAACTCCCCTGGGAAAAGCGCAGGAGGAGCAGGAATCATTCCCAGTGACCACAGGAGTTCCACCATTGGAAGCGGATGTTCAGGAAGGTCAGGAAGGTGGACCCTTGCAGGACGAGGTCGTCCCTGGAACGACTCCACCCTCTTCCTCAAATGGAGGGTCTGTGAATGAAAATCTGCACCAGGATGACGTGGGAGTCACAGTCACAACCACTCCTGTTTCTGCTCAGGAAGAGTCACAGCCTCAGAGTGACGCTGCTGCTGTTTCTGTGGATGCAGCCGATGACCCTGCAACCACGGTGGCCTCCCCCCTGGAACCAGTCAACGAATCAAAATTCAGACTCGATCTCTCCGTTTTTGACCAGTCTGGAGAAATTGGGAGTGGGGAAGGAGGTGAAGGAGGCCTTCCGACGCTCCCTCCCCCAACGCCGAGTGAAGTAGGCGTCGTATTTGATGAGGGTCAACCAATTCAGTCACATGACTTGGTCCCAACTACCACCACCGCTCCACAAGCAGAGGCCGACGCTGAGCCTGTCCTTCGTGGGGATGGGGATGAGGTTGAGGCTGACGCTGACCCTGACGCTGTCGTCTCCACCACTCCGGCCGCAAGTTTTTCAGTGGAGAAGCTGAGTCGGGATGATGGACTGGATGAGGAGTTGACGACGACTCAGAGGTCCAGGGCAGATGCGGAAGTTTTCACGACCCCTCCACCCACCCAAGCCAAAGAAGAAGTCGAGCCAATCCAAAACTTTGAATTTGACCAAGTTTCCATCACCCAGGATCCCACGGAAATCCAGCGTGATTCCGTGGTTGAGGAGGTTGAGGTTGCCACCACCACTGCCCCACAAGGGCAAGATCAAAGCTTGTTAAGGAGTCAGGAACTGTTTGGTGGGACGATGGCGGATGACATTCTCCAAACCACGACCCAGACCTACGATCCGTCCATCCAGGATGGGGTCACGGTCGAGTTCCGGGAGGAATCCCTCCTCTCAGACGAAGCCACCCCCACCCCTCCACATCCATCCCTCTTCCATGACAATGTGGTGGTGGTGGAGGTTTCCAGGGACGGGGTGAGGGACATTTCCCCATCCTTTGACGACTCCAATACGACCACCGACAAAATTGAGGCCACCACGATTTTTTACCACGTAAAATCCGAGGTAGAAGATGATGACGTGGCCTTTGTGACCACAACGCTGCAGCCCTCAACCCTCCAACTCCTCAGCCGGAATGAGGAGGAAGAGCGAGAGGATGCGACCGCCACCCCCTTCACCACCATCATCCCTCCTCTGGAGGACAATCAGAATGAGACGTCCATCGACTCCACCCCCAGGATTATTTCCCTGGATCAGATGATGATCCCAGAAAAGGGTGTTTCCATCCCCGCCGTGTCAGATGACATTGTCCGAGCTCAGAACGATCTCGGTCGGTCCGACGTGGGGCCTTTGGGAGGAGAGAATGACGACTCTTGGTTTCATCGAACGTCCATCAAGAATCGGCAGATGCAGGGACTCTTCCCCTCCTCCCGGAGCCAGAAAAGGTTGGCCAGGGCTCGGTCTAGGGCCAGGGGGCCAAGACAAGGCCACGCCGAGACTTGGCTACATTTAAAATCCACCTCCGGATCTCAAAATCAAAATGAACCTTCCAATCCCCCCAACAAGACTCAGAATAAATTTAATAAAACAAAGAAAGTCAGGAAGCCAAATTCGCACTTTTAATTAGAAGAAATGCCTAATTTTATAAATTTTTAAGAGTCACGCCTCCTCCCTCCTCCTCCCCCTGTATTTATTACATTCACAGAGACAGGAGGATATACATAAATATTTATGTGAGATGACCATCCATGACAATTTTTGTATTTAATACTGTTGAATTGGATGCGGATTGGACTATGTTTACATTTCATGGCCTAGATTAGATTAAAATAACAATGATTTCTGCTCTCTGATCCAAATTGTTAGTCAGCTACTGAGATTGAAATTACAGGGCATCCTGTGGACGAGGAGAAGTGATCAATGCACCCAAACTTGGGCGTGGGATTAGATTCAAGATTAAATTTAGTATCTTAGCAATGAATGAAGCTTCGAGAAATCCTCAATTACATGGGAAACTCAGGGCATCATCATAAATAAATAAATAGATTTCTCCCTCATCGCCAATCCTTATTTAGAGACAACGTTATTTATCTAAAAAATAGTATTAGAAATTACTTGCTTAATTAATAATCACAAATTCAGTG
>JAQIWC010000273.1:0-11030 GCA_034694605.1 Folsomia penicula | reverse complement strand
CACACGAGGTTTGAGGGCAGCAACGTCTACCTTGGCTCGTTTGAGAATGTGGATTCGAGCAATGAGGTCAGCAGGGGTCCCAGCTATGGAAAGTGGAATTAGTGGTTTATTTAATCCGTCTCATTTCTTATGTTCATATTTTTTGTGAGTAAAGAGTCATGGTCCCTTACCCCGATCTTCACACTTTGAAATGACCTCTGTTGGGAGTAGACAAATAAATACAAATTAAATTGGTCTTTCCAGTTAAATTGATCATGTTTTTAATTCAGAACATTCGTGGTACGGACGAGACAATGAGTTCTTGTGCCTTTACCTTTGAGTTTGATGAGTGAGTCTGTGTTCCCTTTGAGAGAATCTTTGATATCCGCTTCCGCTTCCTCAAATGAGCCCAGGGTCGACTCCAAATCCTTCGATAACCCATCCAGAGCCTTGAATTTCTTGTCCAAGTCTGAGATTATGGCATCCAACTGGGGGCAGCCTTCTCCTGTCATTTTCTTGAGCTGGTTGGCTTTGGCAATCAGGCCGAGTTTGGCGTTTGTTTTCTCCCCCAGTTCGTCCTTGTACTGAGCTAGGCGAAGGCGAGCCAGTTCGGCGTTCCCCAGACCTGCTTGGGTCTCTTGGAGGGAGGCTGTGGTGTCCCTCAACCATTTGTCAACTTCATCTTTTCCTCCTTCGATGCTCCGCCAGAGGAGAAGTTGGGTTTCGAGACGGGGTGTACGGTCCTGGATGGATTTGACTAAATTATCGTACCCTCCTTTCACAGAAGTAAGGTCACCCGATAAGGTTGCCGTCTCCAGGCCAGGTCCTAGGGACGTAATCAGCTGTTGATTCAGAGCAGTACAATTATCCACCAGGATTTTGTTTTTCCCCAAAAGTTCTCGAGCCTTTTTAAGGGCCTCGAGTTGTAAGGTCGCGGTGGCGGAGGAAGGGAGGAGTTTCTCTCCTTGGAGGATTGGAAGGGCTAGCTTTTCACCGTCGCGGATCAGAGCCTGAACCGCAGCTTTGGCATCGTCATACTTTTTCCAGAGATGGATTCCTTCAACCAAACCCTCCCATCGGGTCGCCATGTCCCCTTGAAGTCTCTCATACTCATCCCCTGCGGATTTCAGCAGGGGTTGGAGTTGGATGTCCGTGTTTGGATCGGCACGAAGGAGTTCTCCTCCAAGTGAAACTAAACTGGCTTTGGTTGGCTCCATCCCGGCATGTTTTTCCACCATGGCCTGAAGTTTCCTTTTGACCCCTTCCAGAGCGTCTAGGCTACATTTCTCGGGTTTGAGGAGAGCGAGGGATCGGGCCGTGTCGGCGTAGTAGCGCTGGAGTTCAGAGTCCAAGCCCTTGAGTTTCTCCAGTTGAGATCCCATCTTTTCAGCTTGACGGAGAAGATCAGCGGATGATTTGCCGGCTCGGGCTAGCTTTTGCTTGGTGTCCTGGACCAGTTTTTGGGCTTTGAGGGGAAGGGAGGTAGTCTTGTCGAGAACAGAGAATGAGGCAGAGAGGGAGGAGGAGTCAAGGGCGGCTGCTTTCGGGAGCCACTCCTCACATTTCTCTCCCAAATTGTCCAGAACTTGTTCTATTTCGTGGATTTTGCTAGATTTGATTCCAGGAGTTGTCAATTGTTTGGTGCAGTAGTCGATGGCTGCATTCGTTTCTGAGACCCAGCCTGAGAGTTGGATCCATTGACTGAGGATTTCTTTCCTATCGGCCAATTTCGACCCTAAATCTGCGTATTGTAGAGGAAGAGAAAGCTCGGCTTTGTAGATTTTCACGTCTTCCTCCAATTCTCGGTAAGGGCCGAGGTGATCGGCATGTTCTTGCATGGCTGAGTGAAGCTGTCCCATGGCATTGTCCAACTTGTCATAGTAAATGTCACAAGAGCCTTGTTTCGCTCCAAAAGACTCCACCCACTGGACAAAATCTGCTGCCTGAAAAATAATGCCAATAATTCATAAGTATATAATTACCCAATCTCTACATTTTCAGAAAAGCTGTACTACATTATTTTTCGATTTCTGTACCTTGGCGTCAAATTCCTGTCTCGCAATGATCGAGTCCGAGAGGTAGTTGAGTTTTCCCCTCACTTCATTTGAAAGGGCAGACAGACGAGATTTGAGGCCCGAAACGGTGGCATTCAATTTTGCTGCCCCTTCTGGAGACACATGTTGAACCACAGCATCACACTCTTGCGTTAGCCGGATAAGTTTGGACTGGTGGTCAGAGATTTCCTTGTTGAGTGATTTGAGCTCTGTTAAAGCATCCTCCAGCTGGGGTACTGTCATTGTTTTACGGTCCAGAGGGGCCTTCATCGCCGTCTCCGTGGCGGTCAACCAAGCTCCAAAATCTCCCACGGAAGCTTCATGCTTGATCCAATTCTTCAGCAAGAGTTCCGCCTTCTCCTTGTTGGCTCCCACGGCGGAGGAAATGGAGGCCCACTTTGTTTGTGCCAATTCAACTTCGTCCAAAGCGAGGGGAGTGAGTTTGACAATTTTGGCGGATCTTTTTGCAGTGTCCGTGATTTTTCCGTGCTGTGCTTCACACTCTGTGGAGAAGAGGGCGAGTTGTTGGACCAAGGCTTTGGCGTCTGAGAGGGAGGAAGGCTTGCCCCATCCCATGGTCGCTATCTTCACTTCCGCCGCCTCCAACCAGGGTGTGACCTTTGAAAGGGATGCTTTGCAGGCTTCCAGATCTGCGAGGGCTTGGGATGTGGAAGCTGTTTGAACTGCCACCGTATCGTGGAGATTGACTAGCTGGGATTTGAGGGAGTCGACTTGCTGGAGTACGGCTGGGTTGGAAGATATGACAGCACTAGATGCTGATTGTGGAGGTTCTTGGTCCATTTCTGCTTTTAAAAGCTTTTGTGCTTCATTTTCTAAGGCTTGAAGGGCTCCCATTCTTCGGCCTATTTCGGCTTGGAGCTCTGAATATAAACATCAAAAATTATTTATAAATTATTTGTAGGAGAATTAACGATTGATTTATTCTTTTACCCTTTGTTCTGCGCAGTTTCTCTTCCGGGGATAGGTCGGATGAGAGGAGTTGGTTCAACGCTTTTTGAGCCCCCTTCATCCAGTTCCTCATTTCCTCCATCTGGTCACTCAGCCCACCCCACTCGGCACTCGACTTGCCCAAAGACTTGACCTTGTCGTCCAACAATGCGAGCAAAGCTTTGAGCCTCGCCTCTATCTCAGACACCTCCTCATCCAACACTCCAGCCTGCACAACAAAATAAAAAACAATTAAATGCTGAATAAATTAGTCAGTTAATACAAAAATCTTCTCTCACCTTTTCAGGGGAGGATAAGTTCCCGAGACTTTGTGCCAGCTCTCTGAGCCTTTTCAGCATATTCTCAGTGGCTTCTCTGAGAGCGACGGACATGTCCTGCTTGGCTCGGAGTTCCGCCGCCACGCCTTTGGGGTCATGTTTTGGAACGATCCTCTTGAGCTCCGTTTCTGCTTGACCCAGAAGATTGAGGATGTCGTCCTGAAAGTAAAGACCGAGTTGAGGAAATCGTACATCCCAAAACGATAGAAATATATGAAAGTTGTTAAAACTCACTCTTGAACCCTCGTACTCCACCCAAATCCTCTGCAGTCCTTTGAGCTGACTCAACTTGTCGGTTGCATGGGAGTAAGTGTCGTTCCAAGCCCGGTCCAGCAGCCCTATTTGCTCCGGAATAAAGGCCGGAGAATGGGTGTCCTGTTGAAGTTGTCGCCCTCGCTGAAGAAGTGAGACAATCGTGGTCCGTTGGCCATCCAGTGATTTTAGGAGACCCTGTTGTCGACCAATTCGAGCTTCAACTTCCTCAAGGGACGATGGCTGCGATTCTGCGACACTTCCGCCAAGGTCATCCACATTCCCGAGAGCTGACACGACTCGTGACGTTTCCTCTCGGTACGTGTAGCATCGGGAGTAGCAATCCGTCTTCATCATGGTCAGTTCAATGGACGGGACCAGGTTCTTGTATCGAGTTATGAGGGTTTCCAACTGGTCCTGTTCTTTGAGGGCGTCCTCATCCGCACGAGCAGACACCAGCGAGTCCAACATTTGAACGAGCTGTTTCATGTCCTCTCTACGGCGGTCAACTTCGCGACATATTTCCTGGAACATTGGAATTGATTTTTATAAAAATTTTAGGAGTTTTTCCAAGGACAATGAAAAGCGGGCGACTAAATAAATTACCCTCAACTCATGCAGAGGCTGCATGCATTGCATTCACAACAAATACTTTTAATAATTAAGTAAGGAAATCATCTAGTTAAATAATTAAGGGAGAGACCCTTCTTGAATTTACCATGAATTTTGCTTTTTCAGTCTCAAATTGAGTGACATCAGTGCACTCGACGAGGATGGATTTGAGGGCAATGTCCACAGAGTCCATCCAGAGCACCACTTCATCATATTGAGCTTTGTACGCAGCCCATTGGACAGGGATCTCTTCTAAAATTACTCTCAGATTTTTGACCCTGTCATGAATCGTATTGGATGCGGCTCGTGCTTGTGACAACTGATCCTTGAGGGAAGTATCCTCAGGGTGTGCATGGGTATAGCGGACTTCCATTTGTGACAACTTCTCTAAACAGGCCTTCACCTGAGTAGAAACTTGACCCCGCTCAAAAAAGTCCTAAAAAATAAATGAAAAGTAGACTAAATAGTACGCAAGCTTACAGAAATTGAGGAAATAAGTAACTCACGAGGTGTCGGTTTAGTACAGCTTGGGAGTCTTCCTTCCGGTTCAGGAGTTGGTGTTCCTGTAGAAAACAAAGAAATGATGTTAGCGTGGCTTGGGAGGAGCGCTGAGGAGATCTCACAGCTGTAATTTCTCTGTCCATTTCCTTGAGCAAAGAGGCCAAAGTGTCCTCCCCCAAACGGAAATCTAACTTTGCCAAATGAATTGGTGCAGCAGCCATGATTTTCTATAACAAAAATAAGATGATGATGAGGAAACTGAGATCATAAAATGAAGTGATTTTCACAGGCTTACACTCCACTTTGCCTGAAGGTGCGTCACAGTCTTATTAATCTGGTCCATCTCCTCGGGAGAGATCCACTGCTGAAGGTCCCGACTAGACTGCGTCATGTGACGAATGGGACGGTCATTTATCTGATCAAAGTAGTTTTTGTGTGCCTCCACGGTCTGTTTGGACTCTAGATTCCTCTCCTGGTGGAGAAATAAATGCACGGTTATCTTGACTTGTTCATAAAAGTATGAGCGACCCTCAAGGAGAACGAACCTGAAGGAGTTTCTCGGCCGTCCCCATCCAATCCCCCACAGTCTGTCGGTTCTCTTCATAGTTCCTCCAACAGCGGATGCACTCGGAGAGGCGGTTCTCCCACCCCTGGGCCGCCCCCTCCACCCGCTTAAAATGTTCCGAGAGGAGTTGCATATTTTTGACGAGGGTCTCCACCCCCGGGCTCCTTCCCTCTCCCCCACGAACAATCCCGCCCACCACCTTGGACTTGGACTCGAGCATGGTTTTGTAGTACAGAGTTTTGGCAAAAAATTGGCGGTGTTTGTCCAGAAGTTGTTGGACGGCATGAGGTCCCCCGGTGAGGACGTGAGAGGCCATCAGGGCTTCCGCAGAGCTCAACCACTCCGCAATTTCCGCCTGCCCTGCCTCCAACGATTCTTGTTGGGTGAGAAGAGTGTGGATTTGGGCCTGTTTTAAGGGCACGCCCGCCCTGATCTTGACCAAACACTCCTTTTCCTTCTTGATGGTCTTCATGAGTCGCTCCACCTCGTCCCCCGCCAGCTCTGGGAGGAGGGATTGGAACTTTTTAGAGATGATCCTCCACTCCTCATCCTTCCCGTCAATTTCAGACATGATTTTTTGGAGGGATGCTTGATACTCTTTGGCCACTTCAAGATTTGGTGGTTGTGGGGCTGCGAGTTCCTCTGAAACATTTAGAATGGGATGAAAATCTAGTTATTAGTCACATTGAGTGTGGATCTGCTCCTGACCGTGCCTGTTACCCATAATTTATTCCACATAATAATTCTTTAATACCTTCCGCCGCTCTCAACCATTTCTGTAGGGCAGAGAGGGTGAGGAGGAAGTCCTTCCGCATCCTTAGCATTTGTCCGGCGTACTTGTATTGCTTGACGTGGTTGAACAGAGCCTCCCACTTTGCGGAAAGAGCAGCAAAGTTGACTTTTAATCCCTCCACTACCCCAGGATCACAGGTTGCACCCAGGAAGGAAACTGTGTCGGAGAGGAGGATGTACTTGTCACTGTAAACCCCCACATCCTGGAAGTATTCCATGCGTTCCTCTTCTGGGAGATGGATCATGGGCAGGGATCGGTCGATCCATTGCTCCAACTCGGGGAACAATAGATCGGAGCGTCGCCAGTAGGCGATGACCTCTTCCAACATGGATTGGAGGCAACTGGAAACAAAAGTAAAAGAGAATGTCTCAACCTTACTCACTCCGACTATATATACCAATTTTAATATACCAATAATAATAATATACCAATTTTAATTCAAATAAAAGTAAGTACAAACCGAAGCTCCATGCTGACAGACTTCCACCGTTCCCCAATTTCCCAAAGAAAGTGATCCGCTACACGACCCTCCCGTGTGTCTATCCCTCCTTCTCGTTTCAATTCTTCGATGACATGTTGCATGTCGATGTACTGAAAATGGTGGAAGAGATATAAAATGTGTTCGTTAATTATTTATCAAGTCCAATAAATGATCGTCTTACAGCTCGTTCAAACTCTTGGAAAATTTTGTTTCTGTTGACGAAATTGTTGTATTGTTCCAAAAGAGTTTTGACGTGGTCCTCCCTCCCATACTTGACAGTCCATTGTTTCAGTCTATTCTCTACAAGAACTATAAAGGCCACAAGACAGCACTGGAAGAGGAGAGAGAGAAATAATACAGTTAATTGATGAATTAATTGACATTAAATTCCAAATCCGGGCTTACTTTGTGTTCCAGGAATTTGAGTTTGACAGCCCTTCTAGAAGCCAGCGGTCCAATAGCATGGAGCCGTGTGGCCATAGACTGAAGCTGTCCGGAAGGCACTTGGTTGGCCAAGTCGAGATTTAATGCATCCGTGAATCTCGACAAGACCTCGGGTAACTTTACAAAAAATGCTTTATGGTCTTCTATTTTGGCATTGAGAACACGCGCAGTTTCATCGTCCATCACAGAAGGTACGTCGTCAGAGGTGACTAGAAGTTCCGCCTGGGCAAATCAATCAATATTTTACACTTTTACACTGACATTCAAAACACAAATCATCATCATCACACCTTGGCCAACCACTCCCCCACCGCACCAAAGGGGTCCGGCAGAGCAGCGTCCAACCGCCACTCCCACTCCTTCAATTGTGACTCCAGCTTCCTCCAAAGGGACTGAAGTTGGTTCCATGCCTCCGGAGGTATCCCGACCTGAGAGTGGGACTCCATCAAAGATTTGAGACGATGATATGGCTCCTTTTTGAGTCCAAATTCCGAAGCTAGGGCCTCATATTGTGGGTATGACAAAGGGAGGGATCCCGTTTGCTTCATGTGCTCCATGTACTGCGTCTTTTGCATCAACCAGGTCTGAAGTTCGTCAAACAGGGTTTGGACGGCGGAGAAGGAGTCGGACGTCGTGGCAGACTGGAGGCGTGGTTCGTTGCTTTTGTGAAGGAACTGGGCAACGTAGGTCATGATGGATTTTTCATCGGGTCGAGGAACATCCACGTCTTCCGGGTCTAGTAGACGAGGAATGCCCAGTTCCACGTCCGCCACGCGGAAGGCTGTTTCCAGCCGTGTACGGTTCGTTGCGTGTCGAAGACCTTGCATATCAACGAGGCCGGGTCGGATGCTGTTGATTATTGCGAGGAAGGCGTTACCGTCTCGCCAACTGTTGCCAAAGTCCGTGACTGCTACACCAAATCTCCTTGAGAAAGACAAAATCAAAAAAATAAATCAAAAAAAGGTTTGACAATATTTCATAAATAAAAGACTGACTTGTGAGCGACTTCTTTGACCCAGGCGAGGAGGTTTTTCCTTGCTCCGTCTCTCCACCGATCCGATGGGGTCATACGACCCTGTTGGGCGGCCGAGGATGCGGTCAATGTTTTTGGTGAGGCCGAGTCTGGTCTCCCTGATTCCAGTTGAGAGGTAGGCGTAGGCGTGGGGGCACCAAAACGGTAACCGAGACTAGCCAATACTTTTGTATTCTCTTCAATCTGTCATTTCATCATAAAAAGAATCATTAAATTGCATGCCAGCAACGCCAGCAAGTGAGTGATTCCAATTCTACGTACGTTAATCATTACTTATTGGGACTAACTACTAAACCAAAAGGCTTTTAATACATACGTCGAAGTGTACAACACAAGAAGCAGGTTGAGAAATAAGGAGGCAAATTGAGACAAGCAGTGAAAGTCGGAGGTACAGCATCCGAGTGAAAGTTGAGATTTAATCAAACTACGGTGAAGAATAAGGTGAGGGTGAAGGTGAGTTAAAGAGGGAGGAGATTAAAACGTACCACTTTTGGATCCCTACAACGAAGCTGGAGAAAGTCACACAGAGAAATATGTAAAGCACATTAGTTGACATTAGTTTTTAGTGGATGTTCAACAAAATAGACGACGTTATGATTTTAATTTGACTCGTCTCAGAATAGAAAATAGACTTTGATTAGTCATTATTATTAACAGAGGGAGAAAGTTGATATGTCAATGAGAATTCAGCTTTCTCCATGCCGTAGTACTGATAATTTCTTACCTGAAAATAAAGGATGATTGTCCAGACGAGACCCAAAACAACGGCCGGTCGGCCATCAACTACGTCGGATGAGTTGATATTTACCAATTTTATCTGTAGGGTAGAAATTGAAAAATTCGACTTAAATTATGGAAAATGATGTTTGATTTTGCTATACCTTTTTCCTTCCAAGGAATTCCAAGGCAGTGTTGCAGTTGCTGAGAAAGTGGGGTCGCTTCGCGTTCCTACCTCGCTCCACGGGCTGTAATCAGAAGAAAGTGAAAGTGTGACTCTGGAATGTTTCGTGTCCTGAACTATTTACTTTCTCCGAGAGAGAGAAAGAAGGAAGGAAGGAAGGAGGAAATGAGCCAAATCAAGAAACAGACTCCATCAACTCACCAGTCTTTCTCCGGAGAGAACTTGGAGGAGGGCGAGGAGTCGGGTCCCATCCCTTAAATCATCGATAAGGTCCACAATGTGGAGAGGTGGCACGTGCTGCTCAAAGGAATATCAGGGACATGTCAACAAAATGCATGAAAAGACAACCTTTCACGCAACTTTTTTGAGACTCAATCATTTCAAATTCTTCTTTCATCCAGCATACACATTGAATTAATTGGTGATTATCATGTCAAAAGGAATTGATGACTGTTTTATGAAAATATGCACATTGTGTGCCTTGGATGTTGGAATGAAGAAAATAAGACTGAAATTCAACCCAGTGGACTAATACTGTCCATCACACGTGGCACTGTGGAAATCAGCATGGTTAGATGGTCAATACTCTGTTTGTTCCTTCCGTTGAGGAAATGATGGAAAAAGTAAAAGGTTGTCTTTGTGACTGTCATAAAAATCAGAGCAAAGAGCATGGTCGTTGCCAATTGGTTCGGCTAATTTCCAAAGGTCACGCCACCTCAACATCAACTCAATCATTTCCTGGCTGGCTCCCCGTGTTTTTTTAACCAAAGACATTTTCATTCGTACCTGACTATGCATGTGTGCCTCCCTCTGATTTCATCAAATATGAAGCTGACAGGACAGTCATTCATGCAGATTATTATCTGATGATGGTGATGGCTGAAGGCATTTTGCTTGGAAAAGTTATTTTGGTGAAAATGAGTCTACTCTCTCCCTTTAATACCCGACTAATCTTAGCACATGCAGTTTCATCATTTTGAGGTAATTTGATGGGGTGAGAGTAATTTTAGCAGTGTCTTTTATAATTCACCACACATTCCTTACCTTGGCGAGGTACGAGTTGATCCAGTTGACAAAAGTTTTCTTTTGAACTCTTTCCTGTTCATCTGCAGTGGATAGAAAACGACAATCAAAGATCATGAGCATGAAAGAAGCTACAAAAATCCAGCTACGCATGTTATAAAAACTCAAGCGATTAATTTATCACCCGTCATTCAAGACATGGCAATAAGCAAGGGATTTGCTTAGGATAAGATGTACGAAAGCGAATGTACAGATTATGCGTGGGTTTTTAAGCCGAAAAGCGAAAAAAATCAGGTACCTCACTTTGAAATGAGTATCCATAAAACAAAATCATGTTAATCTTAAGGCAATGATGTAATTTTGATGGTGAATCATAAAATTAAATAAGCCCCAAACTAAACCACACTTGTTCGATTCCATGTTAGATAGCAAGGTTACTTTGCACATCTTTCGAAAGTGTAATCTGATCTGATCTTCAGCAAAGGTATTGCATTTATATCAACTCCTTTGATGAACATGAAAATCGTGACTCGCAACAAGCAATCTGTATGAAGGTAACATGAATGTTAACCCTACTTGTCAGTCGTGCAAATTGCTAATATTATTTTAATGTCTAGATTTGTTGAGCATAAAAATGGTTCTTCTGATTTGAATGGTTTGTGGACTATGCTTATCAACACCTTTCTTCCAACCAAACTCTTGAAATGCACCTTTGTGTATTTATGTTCAGTTCAGAGTACGTGATAATCATGAATACAATGCAAATTCAAACAGTTTGTTAAACAAAACACCAACTATTTAAACAACGCGTGGGCAGCATGGTCAATATTGAAGGATTGAGCATCGTCCAAAATAAAACTACTGAACTGATTGCAAGCGTCTGTATTTGCTTGCATTGATTTCATAATAAACAACGTACTCGGCTCATACATCCATGCATAAGTTCCCCATCGTCTAAAAATAAATACGACAGTAATCCTAACAAGTCACCTGTTGTTGGTATTAACATAGAATCAAGGAATTGTTAAGTAGGAAGTGTATGAGATGCTCATCATTAGACGCATATATGTACTTGAAATATATCGATATCCATTCTCATTCATTCA
>JAQIWC010000272.1:0-11033 GCA_034694605.1 Folsomia penicula | reverse complement strand
CTTCAATTGTTGGTCATCCAAAAAGATAAATTCGCCCTGCTCCTCCCGACTCGTGAACCGGCGTCCAATCGTGTACTGCAGAATCAAAGCCAAATAAAAAGGGGGGTTGTTTCCATTCAATTTAATGAATTGATGAAAGCCTTACCTTTTGGCCACCCTCGAAATTTGGGAGGATGACGAATCTCTTCCAGACATTGTCATCGCACTTCCGGTCGTCACTCATGGTTTTTATCCACAGCTCCCCATCCATCCTCACATTCCTCACTCCCACTTCCACCAGAGTTCCACAAATGAACACAATTTAGTTAAAAAGAGTGAAATTAAATGATTTTAATTCATAATCAGCCGAGCAAAGAAAAGTCAGATGTTGATAAAATCAAATCAGCGCGCGCGGAGTTTGTGGATTGGATTTTTCATCGCTCAAAATTCTAAATCAAAATAAGGATAAAAATATTCAAAATGAGTTCCTCATCCACTGCAACGACGCCTCAACCCGAAGGGATGAAGACCCTTCCCCTTGGACAACTCCACAAGTTCAACCTCTTCCGATTCTTCTACGGCCCTTCCGGGAAAGAGTCTGAGCTCATCTTGAAGAAGGCGAGGATGGCCTACGTCTTCATTGACTCCGGGGTCATCGTTACCACGGACGACGAGACGTTCGGGATTGGCAAGGTGAATGGATCAACCAAGGAAACGACCATCTATTTAATCAAAATCCCACAACTCTGTGGTGTCAAAGTCCAAGGTAAACACATTTTGTTACCCAATTTTAGTGACCAAAAGCAATCAAATAATTTCCAGATTTCGTGTCTGGTCGAAAAGAGTCGTGCTATGCATTGACGGAGGAGGGTGCCGTCTACTCCTGGGGTCTGTCCAATGAGGATGGTCAACTTGGTCGCCCTGGGAAGGAAAAGGAAGAATGTATCATTCCCCAGAGGGTGGCCGGAGGTCTCGAGGGGAAGCACGTCGTCCGCCTCGCCGCCACAAAGGACCGCGCTTTCGCCCTCATCAAGGAAGGAGCACTCTTTGCCTGGGGGACTTGCACCAAAGGCGAACTCGGGCTGACGAGTCTTAAAGAGACCATCTCCGTACCGACGGCGCTGTCTCAGGAAAAATTTGGATCTCAAAAAGGCAGTGACATCGCTGCAGGTCTTAACGGGACAGTGGCTATTGTTGAGACTGGAGAGGTAATTTTAACCAATTTCACTAAAATTGATTCCGTTGTAATCTTGGATTATCAATTCTTTCATTTAGTTGTATCGATGGGGCTGGGGTTCTGTTAAACCGGAAAAATGCGCTTTTCCAAATACTTCATTCAAAAAGGTACAAATTCGGTGATTTTAGAAGTCGGAGTATGCCGCTGATTTTGATTTTACGTAGGTATCAGCTTCACGCGACTATATTTTTGCTTTATCATCCGATGGGACAGTTCACCAGCTATCCGCTGGGGTTACCAATTCAATTTGTACCAGAGTGGCGGACATCGCTATGGATCCAAAGCTGGAATTGAAGGCGTTTGATGCTTTTGATGAGGTCAAGGTGCATAATGGAAAGTGGACGACAGCTTTCAATTCATTGGACGAGCTTTTTGCCACCCTGGCTCAATTAACTTATCGACCCCTGAAACCTTCCAAAGGGGGAGATTGGGGGAAGCGTGGGGGCGTGTTGAAGACCTTTGTGGAGTTGTATTCCAATCCGGATAGCGACGATGTCATGTTTTTGGTGGATGGGGAAAAAATCAGGGCAAATAAGGAAATTTTAGTAGAGAGGAGTGCCTACTTTGGGAAAATGTTTGATGCCAAGGCCAACTGGAAGGAGGAAAATGAAGGAGGGTGTGTGCAGACATGAGAATTTAGTGATTTTTATCCCATTTTATGATTTGCTTGATTAAATCAAAGGTGCATTCCAATCAAGGATGAGATCCAAGCCGAGACTTTCAAGGCTCTCCTGGCCTACCTCTACACAAATAAGATTGAATTTGATCGGGAGGAGTATTTGAAAATCTTTGGTATTATTGTGTTATTTTTTTCCCACTTATGTAATAACTAATAAATTAATTGGAATGAATTGTCTCTTGCTGCGTAGCTCTGATGCAACTGGCGGATAAGTATTGTGAAATTGACCTACGTGATAAGTGTGAGGTGCTGCTGATGCGCTACGTGACCAAGGAGAGCGTCTTTTACTACCTCAACAACGCTGCGACAGCCAATGCACTGGTAAAATTACACGGCAAAAAACAATTTCGTGCGTAGTAGCCATATGAGTGAAATTTCATTGTCCCTGTCTATTCAAATCGTCACTTTAGTCTATCGTCTGTGAATTTATCTCCTTTGTCTGTTTTTAGGACTTGCCCAGTGGGCAAATCGCTGAGCTTGTTCCCTGCGAATCGAAGATAATTTTCGCGGAGCGAATATCGCAGAGTATTCCCTAAGAAAATCAGCCTGATTTCGTAGCGGTTTCGTTGCTGGGGAGTTATCGATATAATTTAGTGGCATATTCGCCTGCAGAGAACTCCTTGCGAATTCGCTGCGTTCAAGTTCACTGCGATGTCCTAGTGAAATGTCTGCGAATTAGGCTTAAAACGAAAATTCTCCACGAATTAGCTGTGAATTCGCAGTGTTTCGTTGAAAATCTCACACATCGTGCAAGCATGCCCTTATTGAGTCAGTTGTAAATGAACCATGCCTCGAGAGTCACATAAGCCTCAATTTCTCCTCAGTAAAAAACAGCAACAAAGAAATATTTTGAAAAAAGTTAAAAAAGTATTGTCATCTTCAGATTCAACTATAAAATCACATCAATTAATCTCTCAAGAAGGTCACACAACTACAGTTATACCCGTGGAGGTGAGGAATAACATTAAAATTAGTGATATACAAATCGAAACAGAAAATAATTTGATAGATTTTAATAATACTGTAAATTTAAACATAATTTATAACAACAAATTTGAAAACATCTCAGACGTGGACAAAAACTGTGACAAAAGTACTTCACCAGTTGAAAACGAGTGCTTCAATTTTACTGAAAATTTATCAAATTGGGCATTAAAACATAATCTGACTCGATCAGCTTTTAGTGATTTGTTAAGCCTTTTAAAGAAACATTCTTGCTTTGCAAAAATTCCTTCTGACCCTCGAACTATCTTAAACACTCCGACAATAACAAATATTGCAGATGTTGGGCCAGGGAAATTTGTCTACAACGGAATTGCAAATAATTTATTGAAATTCATTCAATATCTTCCATCAGAACAAACAATAATACGACTTCTGTTTAATATTGATGGAATCCCTTTATTTCATTCTAGTAGTGTCCAGTTTTGGCCTATTTTAGGAAATATTTTGTCAACAAAGCTTGTTTTCGCTGTCGGAATTTATTGTGGGGAGAAAAAGCCTACCGACCTTGGAACATTTCTAGATACTTTTGTTGATGAGGCAATTTTATTATGTAGTAACGGTTTGCAGTTTAATGAGAGAAAATTTCGAAAAAAAGTCAAAATTAGTGCATTTGTTTGTGATTCTCCAGCCCGATCATTTATTTGTGGAATTAAAGGACACTCTGGGTATTATGGTTGTGGTAAATGTGAAGTCAAAGGGCAGTATGTAGAAAATCGTGTCGTGTTTTTAAAAAGAAACATTATTTTGAGGACGGATGAAAGTTTTCGAACAAAGTCACAACCAAAACACCATAATGGAGTGTCACCCCTTGAAAGGCTTCCAATTGACATGGTCCAACAATTCCCTTATGATTGTATGCATTTAGTATATTTAGGTGTTGTTAAAAAACTTTTAAAACTTTGGACTGAAGGAAAACGATTCCCATACCGCATACGACCCAAAGTCATTAGTGAAATTTCTCGTCATCTGGAGATTACAAAGTCAGCTATAACGCAGGATTTTGCAAGAAAATCAAGATCCATTTCCGAACTTGACAGATGGAAAGCTACGGAATTTCGAACTTTTTTACTCTACACTGGTCCTATTGTGCTTAAAAAATTAATACTAGAAAAATACTACAAAAACTTTTTAGTGCTATCAGTCGCTATTAGAATTCTTGCTCAAAACTATCAAAGTGAAGAGAATATAACATATGCTGAAAGTTTACTTGACTTCTTTGTCCATGAATTTCAGGCATTGTATGGTCGGCATAATGTGTCATACAATGTTCATGGATTAATACATCTAGCAAATGACGTAAGGAAGCACGGTGCACTTGATAACTTTAGTGCATTTAAATTCGAAAGTTATTTAGGGTCATTAAAAAAATTAGTGCGATCTAGAAATTTACCACTGCAACAAGTGCATCGTCGTCTCACCGAACGAGCACAATTTAATCTTAATTCAGGCTGTTTGCTGCACCAACAAAAGTGGGAAATCGTATCAAACCGACCAAGAGATCAATTGTCACATGTGTTAAGTAAAAACGGCAGCCTGATAAAAACTGAGTCACCTAATAATATTGTACTGATGTCAAACGGTGATATCGTAACTGTATCTAAAATAGAAATCAAAACTGATGAAACAATCATAATTGGACATAGGTTTCTCAGGGTGAAGTGTTTTTATAGTCATCCATGTGATTCAAATATTGTTGGTGTTTACAAAGTTTACGGCGACAAAGATTCTAATTCCTCAACATATACATTATCAAATATAATATCCAAAGGAATTCTTGTTCCCTTGAAACTGGATCAAAATACCTCAGTGTTTATTTCTCTGCTTCATTCCAGGCAGGATGACGGACAATAATACGTACGCGATTGTACTTTTTACTGAAGAAAGTTCCGTAGCAGTTGTCCCAGTTAATTGGATTGGAGATGACTCGACTTGTTTTTATCCTCCAAAGAAAACGACTGATTCAAAACTGAAGAAATATGTGAAGAATACCAAAGAAGTTGAAAATGAGTGGGTCAGTTATCCGGCTGAAGTGAAAAAATATTTTGGTAAGTCTAGCATTGCAAATACATTAAACGCAAAAATCATAAATGGCACAATATTAAATAGAAATAAATAAATCCACTTTTTTATAATTTTCAGGCAATTACGAAGACGCAAGGTCTATGCTGAAAAAGTCAACCTACTCTTCCGACTTGTCTGAAACTGATGGAAGTCAATCCACGGAGCAACCTTTGACCACCCCTGTGCTTCCATCACCACCACTTTCGCCTGAAATTAATCTCGAAGGAAATGGGCCCACGTCTGATCCACCCGGTCACTTTGTACAAATTCAAAATGATGATGGCTCTTCTCGAATTGTTTATTTCACGGGGGCAGATTCTGGTCCTAATTCTGTGAATCAAAGTGATGATGACCCAGGTATGCAAATGTGATACAAATGTCAAGTGAATGGTATTCTAACCGTAGAATGTATTTTATACAAATTACAGATTTTAAGAAGGAAGTCCTGACGCAATTGGAAAATATGAAATTAATGTTAGAGGAACAGGGATCTACATTAAATGCTATTCTTCATCGACTAAATAACAACAACCAAAGAGCTCAAACCACAACAAGCTTTGCCTTTCCGAGTGGATATTTTCCGATTTCAACAGACGATGGATTTTCTTTATTGAATCAGCTCTTATCAACCAATGAAGAAGCAAAATTAAAAATGGTAATTAGAAAACATTGGCTACTTTAGTTTGATATATTTTTTTTTATTTACAAATAAATACATTTTTATAGGTTCAAATTCTTGGAAGCTGCGGTGGTAGTTGCGTGAGTGATGCCATTGAACTCATGCTAAAAAGAATTTCGACGGATGAAGTCATGGCACAACACAGCTTCCAGGGTATGAATAAGAAAAAAGCATTTAACAAATACAACGAGGTCATGGAGGCAATTTATGGTATTAATTTTTTTTAAAGTGCACTTTATAAACTTTTTTTTAATTCGCAAAAATTTTCATTATGATTTTATTTTTCAGAAGGGCTTCAGTTGAATGCAAAAACTTCTGTCGGACTGACCAAAGAGCTGTTGAACAAGGCAATTCCAGATATTTTTAAAAAGGCTGCTAATCGACAACGAGCTAGAGAGTAAGCATTTACATTATTATTACTAACTTAATTGAGGTTGTGTCTAAATTTTAATTATATTATTAGAAAGAAAACCCTGAAGTCAGTGCCAACCGATCAAGTGGATGGATAGTTTTTCGTTACATTAAAATCTGTATTTGATAATATTAATTTTCTGTAATAAACGCATTATCAAATTTAAGTAAATTAATGGCTAGCGAATTTACTGCGAATAGCAGCGAATTATCGCAAGTTTTCTCTCGGGTTTCGCAGAGAAATCGCTTAGAACTACCTCATATTTAGCTTGGAATTCGCTGCGGTAGCGCAGAGGTTTCCCTGAATATTCGCAACGATTTCTCGCCAGAGATTCGCTTAGCGTTCGCTTGGTTTTCGCAGGGAACTCTGTCGGATCCAGTGGACATTTAACTGGGATTTCGCGAAGATATCGCTAGGGATTCTTAGCGTTTCGCTAGCGAAATTCGCAGGGATTAAGCTGCGATTTTGCCCATTGGGACAGAGAGGATTTCGCAAATCTTTCTCTGGCCCATTTGGCAAATAAGTTGTTGATTTATGATTTTATCCCAAGGCATGAAAATGGTGATATGATTAGCGTTGTCTGCTTGAATTGAAAGAGGATTTAATGAGGTTATCATGAAAATGAAATCCATATTTATACACTTTTTTATTTCGTTCTTTGATTTTCAGGTGGAAAAGTGTACAGAGGATAACAACCTGGTCAATACTATTAACACTAATTTTCACTAGCAATTCCCTTTTTAGACAAATCACTGCTCGTAAGTAACCTATTAAATCTTTGTGTAAAAAAACTAGATTTCGTCCTACAGACAGGGACTAAATTTACATGTTTCTCATCTTATACCATTTTTTTGTTCTACCAGAAACAACGGAGGATAACGTATATGGGTATGAAGACTCTGATTTGGACGAGTTTGATAGTGTACGACTAGTTTACAATGAGAATGAAGGAGGTGAGAAACGGACGTTGGTGCAAATGCACTCTATTTATTTTCAATCGGGGCTTTAATCCATGTTATTTATGGAGTGGAAAAGATTTATCATCTCTTGATTCCTTCGGGGTACAAAAATATATCGAATGGATTTACTGTGCGGAGTCTTTATAGATTTTAATTTGTGATAAAATGTCAACAAAATTACAAAAAAACAATGCAATATCCAAAAATGAAAGATTTATGATGGAATGCACACTTTTTAAGTATGTACAAAATATTTATGTAGATGGGACGCGTAGAGGAGATATTCATCTGATCCCTTTTGGCGAGTCAGACTATTATGATCTAGATTTAACAGGTTAATATATTCAAATCAGTCTGTTGAAATCCAAAGCTGAATTTGGTGGTTTGATGTTTTTTTCGAGTCTCTCTACTATTTTTCTTTTTTAATTTTCGACTCTTTGTTCTTAAATCTTGTATTTTTAGAGCATCATCATCTCGCACTTGTACTTGGTTTGATTCTGTATATACCTATTTGTAGTAAATCTTCCTAAGTATTATTCTTATCTACAATCATTCATCACTTATTATCACCATTATTACATTTTTATTTTATTTTATTAACATTTTTATTTATTTCCGAATTTTGACGGACTTTTGTGGAACTTGCCATGTCCGATATACTGCGGAATGTGTAGAATTGAATCGGAATTGAAAGGTCCAATTTTCTCTGCTTAATTTATTAAGAAAAACAGGGCAGCCATTGGCAGGAGTAGAAATTGGAGCCGAGTCTTTCCAGAATAATAAATAAGACCAAGAATAAGTCAGACAAAGCCAAAACTTGTCTGCCTCTGCTGGTGGGGACTTATTGCATCATGACATATGATGTATGTGTGTGTGTAGCCTCCTATTGTGGTGTTTGAACTAATTGCTTTGCAGAGGCAGAGGCAGACTTTTGGATCGAGTTGGGTCGAATTCTAGGAAAGCAGTGATTTTTTCTCCAAGAAAAAGTGCTAATAGAAAGGAACACGGTTGGCCAAAAAAATCCTGAAAAAAGTTGCCTACCTACTTTCCCCATTTATTCGCCAAGGGTGGAAGCCGTGTTGTTTTTTTTGGGTGGAGTAAAAGCAGGAAGCAGGCAGAGGAGATGTGGAGAAAGCAAAAGCATGTGCAATACATCATCCAAAGTACTCGATTCCTACGAAAAACTTGGACCAAAAGTAAAGAACGAACGAACAAACTAAACCAAATTATCAGGAATGTCCTCTATCCAGAAAGAAAGAGCCAATATCTCCACACTCCCACATTTTCCTTGTCATCCGCAAACGGGATGAACAGGGCCACTTTTGTTTGGAGTCCAAACAAATGTTTTGTTCCAAAAGGACAAAATCATTTTGAAATTCAAATATCGGATTAAACCTAAGCACCCCTGCTTTCTCTGTAATGACCCTGACCAGTGTTATATAATCCAAACTTTCCACCTCAACCTCAACCCCAAACATTCAACGGACCCCCACCACCACCTTCATCCATCCATCCTTTAAGTCCCCTGGCAAGGGTGGATTGTGCGTGTCCGGCGAATTGCGAATAGGAAAATTGCGAAAGCGGAGGATTGCGAAGGGAAAATTGCGAATAGGAAAATTGCGAAGAGAAAATTGCGAAAGAGGACGATTGCGAAAGCGGAAAATTGCGAAAGCGGAAAATTGCGAAGGAGGAAAATTGCGAATAGGAAAATTGCGAAATCAATGTTAAATCTAATGCTAAGTTCCAATGCTAAGTTCCATGTTAAATCTAATCCCCTATTAAACCAATGTTATGTTCTGTCTAAAAATAAAAAAAAACACGGAAAGAGGAAAATTGCGAAAGCGGAGAATTGCGAATAAAAAAATTGTGAAATGGTAAATCTAATGCTAAGTCCCATGTTAAATTTTCAATGTCAAATCTAATGCTAAGTTCCAATGCTAAGTCTCATGTTAAATTCTCAATGCTAAGTCCCATGTTAAACTCGCAATGCTAAGTCCCATGTTAAATTCTCAATGCTAAGTCCCATGTTAAATTTTTCTAACCTAACCTAACCTAACCAAAATAAATATTAGATTAACATGGGACTTAGCATTGGAACTTAGCATTAGACTTAACATTGAAAAATTAACATGGAACTTAGCATTAGATTTAACATTTCACAATTTTTTTATTCGCAATTCTCCGCTTTCGCAATTTTCCGCTTTCGCAATTTTCCTTTTTCCGTGTTTTTTTTCTATTTTTAGACAGAACATAACATTGGTTTAATAGGGGATTATTTTTAACATGGAACTTAGCATTGGAACTTAGCATTATGATTAACATTGATTTCGCAATTTTCCTATTCGCAATTTTCCTATTCGCAATTCGCCGGACACGGTTTTTTTACGTCCTAGGGAAAATCAGACTCTATTCAATATACATACATATGTAAGGGTGCGTTATTTTTAGATTTTCTAAAACTTCAAAATTGTCTCACTCCAACCACTCGCTCACTTTTTACTTGAAATTGGATCCTACTTATGTAGCTTAAAATCCTGTACAATTATACTGTGTAGGCATGATGATGATGAAGATAAGTACTAATCCATCATGGTTAATATTTATTTAAGAATCTATCTATGATCTCACTAAATCAAGGTGCAAGTCTTAACTAAAGGGGCGAGATGAAAATACAATCAAGACTGAAAAATGTAGGCTTAAAATATCTTAAATTACATCCTACCTACCTAACCTGACTGTTGTACATACAAACATTGATATTATTAACATTTAATTATCAATTCAATTAACTTTGCCTACTTAAATATTACCCAAGAACAATAAATACGTTTAAATAAAATGAACTCAACAAAGGAACTGATGGCGATATGAGTGAGTGAGTGGATTGATTTTGAGTAATAATGAAGACAACAGAAGGATGACTGACTATTTATTTTAAAGTTAATTATCTAGCATTATTTAACTATTTAAGTAATAAATAATACATTACATTTCCTATTATTGCTCATTCTACACACGTTTTAGAGTGAGACTCTAACTTTTTCCCAGAGTCAAACACCAAACTACAGGATTTACATCGAAGCACGGACTCTGGGTGAGAGGATTCTAAGTGATTTGTAAAAGTTGGGCCTTCCATGAATGATTTTCCACAAAAGCGACACTGTTTTTAAAGAGGATTGTCATGAATTTGAAATAAACTGGAGGAAAATATCAGTGCTTAATCCTTGCTTACGTCAACAATGGAAGGAGACCCTTTCGGAAGAAGTCCTGGCGGTGGTGGTGGTTGAAGTCCAAAAACATTCGGAAAAATATTGAAAGGTAGGAAAGGGTTCCACTGAGCAGGACAATTATTGGGCAGGGGCTACAAAAAAGACAACTCTGTTTAAAACCCTGCTTAAAACTTGCATGAATTTTATACCATGTTAAAATTAGAGGATGGGAAAAAGTCAAAAACTTTCACTTTAGGTTTCCTAACGTTAAGCTTGCAAGGAAAACACCAATATTTTCAAGATGAAGATGATGCAAAATCTTATGCAAAAAGGTAAAATTTCAAATTTTTCACTCACCTGAGTTTGAGTTTGAGATGGAAGCCCTGGTGGACCGGAGGACGCAGTCCCATTAAGAAACAAGAAAGGATTGAAGAACGCAGTGGGAGCAGCAGGTGTGGAAATAGTGGGTGGGGACAGTTTGTGAATATTTTCTTCTCCCTCCTCCTTAAAGCTATCCCTACTGCTAATGCTACCATCCGAGGTGGATAACAATTTACGATGAAGATTTAAATTAGAAGCGTGCCGATCTCGGGATCGTTTTGAGGGAAAAGCCGCATTACATCCGTCCACTGTACATTTGTGCATCAACTGAGGATGGATGGAATCAATCAATAAATTTGTGAAATAAATAAAATCGATAATAAATGAATTAAAAATTGCATACCTTCAAATGAACATTTTGATAATGAGTCCTGACCCCAGTACTTGGGAAGATTTTGTGGCATGCGAGACAACGTCTTGGATTTTCTGGAT
>JAQIWC010000271.1:0-11036 GCA_034694605.1 Folsomia penicula | reverse complement strand
TTCCAATTCAACATTTAGTGACAAAGAATTCAAACTTTGTTTCCAAAAATGGTATTTTGTTTAAAACGCCTTAATTGTCATCGTCTACACTTTGAACGTTTAGAAAATGAGAAGGCCTTAGTTGGCATAATGCATACTTTGGTTTTGGTTGGGTTCGTGAATAAGACTTGGCAATTTGTTGTGGTTTGTATTATTCAATTGAATTGTGAAAAACCTTGAGTCAGGACGGACGGACGGACGGACAGAGGACAGCTGAAATGCAGTGAAGCAAAGCACCCACACGGCCAGGCCACGCCATGCAACGCATAGGTACCCTTGGACTCTACTTTAAAAATAAATGCCTGTAGCTCAATACGGTAGATCATTTGGATTCAAGTGTTACAGTTTCACTCTATGAACGGATAAAATGAAGTGGATTTTGTTTGGGGTCTTTACTTTGCTTTTTGCTTTTGCCGTGGATAGCCCTTGGTCTCGTAGTTTGTGTTGTATGTATCTCCAATGTGGAATGTTGTAGGCATTCGTACGCGTAGCATGACGACATGGTGAGAATATTTCGTGTTCTGGGTTCATTTAAGCATCTGACAACTTTTTGGGTCGGTGCGGGACGTTATTGATGGCAAATAGGATGTTTGTACAGAAGAGGCTTAAAACAAGTTGATGTTGATACGGACGGCCACGCTATGGAGACTGAGAGGATGAGATCATGTTCACTTCAACGCTTCGCTTATGAGAGAATTCTCATTTGAAATAACAACCAACACAACACCATCCAACCGACCACAAAGTGGTAGGGAAGCTTGTAATTTCGTGCTATTCTTTTATGCATACCCGGCTGGCAATATGTGCTTGATTCCTACTTTTCCGGGATTTTTCTGAAATGCATCGGTTCAACACTCAGTGGAGGAAAATCTTGGTTGAGACACGGGCTATGTCAAATTAGATTTCATCAAATTTTTGAGATTTGTGCATGCAATTTCACACGCTACACCGAGACAAAGAGTATTTGAGGCGCAATTAGTCAGTCTGGTAAAAGCATGCTTTGATATTTTCCTCCATTTTCTAAAATTTGACTCCTGCACCTTTGATAAGCCCCTATATTACCTCATCGACAATGGACAACGTCATTCATCCCGATGTGCGAAGCTGGATAAGCCCTGAAATCCAACCCGGTCAAAAAATGAAGGGAATCATCGAATCCAGCCTGGCCGTTGGGATCCTTGTGAAATTCGACCAAGCCGAAGCCCGTCGCCAAATCGCCAAGAACAAAAAGAAGGCCTCAGCAGCGACGACAAACGAACAAGGATTTATGACCCCCGAGGAAGCCACCGCCGCGGCGCGGCGATTCATGGAGGCTTGCGAAAATCTCTCGGATGACGAAGATGGCGACCAGGAATTGGAGGAAAAGGACATTTTGGAATGGGACTATGATGATGACGTCACCATCCCTGGGATAGCGTCGCAGGACATTGTTTTTGGCTCTTCTTCCTCCTCCGACGAGGAGGAATCCACGGAGTTGCCCAGCCTTGGATTGTTTGAAAAAGGTGGAATAGGTCAGGGAATGAAAATGGGGAAACGGAAGGCGGCCAAGGCCACATGCCAAGGGGTGCCTGGAGAGGAGGGGTCGGGACAAGGTCAAGGTCAGGAGGAATCGACTGAGGGTCACGACTCGGATGATGAAGCGGAGCATTTCTTGGCCGAGGCCATGAACCTTCCGGAAACTTTGGAAAAGTGGAGGAGCCTCGGAGGTAAGTGATTTATTCATCAATTAAATTCAAATCAAACTAGTAATTAATTATTTAACTGCATAATTAGTGAAATCCGGGCCTCATCGCCTCCTCACCGGCGAGACAAAGTATTCATCCTTCATGGATCGGGCATTTGCTCAGAAAGTTGAACGAGAGCTACAATTTGCAGAGAAATTCAAGGAGCGGCACATGGCCGACTTGAACATTTCGGAGGAAGAGTTTAAGAAAATCCAGGCGGACATTAGGTCAGTTGTTTGAATTTTGAATAAGAGAAAGAATTATTGGTTTAAAACAATCTACAAATTCCATTCATTCCCTTTCTTTCTTCAGCCCGGCCTTGCTAACCGTTCGTGGAGAGTCCTTCAAGGATGATCCGGTCGTGGAAGGGATGGCCATGCCCGTCCTCATTCCTCCCATCCCAGACGCGGAAAAGATTGAGCTGAAATCCTTGAGCATGCTGCTCTGCAGCACGGATCCAACCGGCCCGATTTGGAGGTCCAACAATGTTCAGCAACAAATCAATGATGATTTGAAGATTGCTGCGAAAGAAGAGGTCTTAAAAGATCTTTAAGAATTATATTTAACAAAATTAATCATAAATACACGAATTTATTTCATTGTTAGCATCTTCGCAACCGATTGAAGGCTTACGCCGCCGGAACTCCAGGACTGTTGGACAACACCAAGGATTTTATGATCGAAGCCAACATTTACACCGGACGAAACCCTGACGAAGTCTTGCCCGTGGATGTCAAAGTGCCTCTGGAGCCCACCCTAATGTTCAAGCTCCACCTCCTCGGCACAAACACGGTGGCGCAGCTGCGGAAAGCCATCCATTGTGAGACGGACTTGGTGTCAACGGAGCAAGTGAGCAGCCCGGATGATCCGATTGACCCTGAGGACATTTTGAAGGTGGGCTTTTGTTTGTTTATTGATTTGGAATTTGGAATCTATTTTTCAACATTTTTGTTCTGCCTCAGTTCAAAATGCCGGAATGGTTCATGCTTCTGGGAAACCAAGTCTTTGGGGAGGGAGGGGATGTGACGAAATCTTTGCAAGAGTGGAACACTGCAAACCCTCCAAAAGAGCTGGGACCCTTTGAGGAAGGGGACAACAACACGATGCTCCAAGACCTAACCATCCGGTGTGGCTATCCCTACGTTTTCATTCATGTCGGAAAGTGCGAGCATATTGTCGTGTTTAATGCCGTTCGGTGAGCTCACTTTTGAGTTGACAATTTTGAAAAAATCATTGAATTTCCGCTTGATTTGATTTTCCTCAGAGTTATCAAACCCCAGGATGAATACCGGGTTGAAAAATATCCCGTGATTGCTTCCATTCCAAATTTGAAGAACGTCTATTGTCGCGTGGATGGTGAGCATTTTGCCACCTGGTCGGTCATGGACTGTGTTCAATTTCCGGAAAATCCGATGCGACTCTGCACCTCTTGCTTGAGGACTTTTTGCTACAATGAAGAGGATGGATCTAAGCGTATGTCGTTCCGACTTTATCCATTCCGCCAATTGGCAAATGAAATTTAATTTAATTTAACGGACTCTGCGTTATGATTTTGTTATTGTTTGCTGACTACGCAATTTGTAGTGATTTGAAATAAAAATGACATTTTTTTGATTTATTCAGAATTTACTGTCCAGCCAAGCCAATAATTTTGATGAGATGTTTACAAAGATAAAATCATGAGTTTGGTTGGAGTATGTAGGTGCACCTCATTTAATGGCTTCATTCATCGTGGTTGGAGACTAATTTACCCAGTCATTTATGGGTGGACGACTATTTAATTATTTTGTAAACATTGTCCCATGCCACATTCATCTTATTTACGGCTGGAAATCGAGGATAAAAAACGTGAATCAATTAGGCTATTCCATCCATCCAGCTTTCATCAGTCAAGAATAATTGCTGAATGAACTCATTACATGGCTTTTAATACCTGTCGAAACTCATTTTATTGTCCATTATTTCAAGTAAAGTGGACAATAAAATTGGGAGCTTTGTCGGCTTGAAAAATAGTCCACATTCCTCCCTGTCTTTGTTCTCTGGATTATTCATAGCGGACCTTGTTCTATGGAATAAATTTTAATTGGATCAAATATTTCATAATCAAGATCAGGATCCTGTTTCTTTTTTTGTAGATTTCGTGGAATTTTGGTTAGCAGGATCTTTCAAGCCCCCTATTTTACGTAATCTAAATGAGCAATAATTAAAAATATTCACTTATTCGTGACTAATTTAAGGGGTGCGAATTTTGGTGTTCTTGCTGTTCCGCATCCAGTCGATGAATATTAAATGATTTGTGAGAATATGCAGATCCTGAGTAGAATGTAAAATTGTTTGGATGAATGGATGCACTCTTCATTCCGGATGTATCGAATGTGTAATTATAATTAATTGGTTGCGGTCAAAGGTGCGGAGACGATAATCTGATGAGGCTAGTTTTGGTTTTGGTTTGATTATGCAGATTAGGACTCTTGTTCAAGTTCATGGGATTTGTAACGCATCAACAAATCACACATCTTATTGCCTTTGAATCAGTTGCTTTGATTACAGGTATGCAAAAATCATGGACAATTCTGTGCATATTCTTGCGATTTTAATTACTTAATTCTTGAAAATAAGGATGACACAAAATGATTCACAATCATCTTCAAGCTTGGGTTTACAAATTAATGAATGAATCTCGGCAATTCACATAAAATAAATGAACCAAATCTATCTTCACGTAATAATAGTTTTGAGCAAAATGAAGATTTGCATACGCCATCACCTCACCTCAAACTAAACCAGAGACATGACTTGGCTTGACTTGATTTTGACCACACCCAACCAAACACAATCAATGCATGGAATCATTGTTATAGGAATTCCATTCCACATTCTTTGGACCATCTCCTTACACACATCCATGGATGATTCTAATGGATCATGGTTTTGCTCCATTTAATTGCATGCATGCATGCCTGGCCTGCTAAATCTAAATTTCTTTAATAATTTAGCGTAGTTCCTTCTCCTGTCCATTCAGATAATTTATCATTCATTTCTTTGTCCACAGGGGCTGGAGAAATGCTATGCTGGATTTTTATTTATTTATTTATTTATTTAACCAACCAATTTATTTCCATCAGGTAAATTCATGGAATGAAACAAAGAAGCCTACTTCACTCCGGACAAGCGAGCCAATAAATTAATGGCTTCGCAAATGTTTGTTTCATAAAAAAGTTCCTTGTATGCACCACCCACTGGGCAAAAGTTGCCTGCATTTCATCCGTTAACTAGTTGAAAAGGATACAAATTAAAATTTGTGGAATATTTTTGCAAACTTTGAATCCTTTAAAAAATTGTGAAAGAAGTTTTAAATATGAAGCAGTAAGTGTCAGGTAAAGTTGAGCAATTTGTAAACAATGAAAAGTGTAATTAGACAGTTTTGACTAGGGCAACACTGATCCTGTCTGTTTCATTGATTGATTAATTTGTTACATAAAACCCATGAAAAACTGAGTCACAATTAATTAACGCCTTGTTACACATGTCTCACGCTCTCTGACATAACGGAGTCTGACTCTGATTCATTTCCTTGATTGATTTCTGTGGACTAATTAACAAGATCAAGTCTAATTGCACGCCTTGAGAGTACAAATGTGAGTCTAATCTGTTGAACAAAGTATGGAAATTAAAGGTAGGTCATCTCATTCAGTTTTGCACGTATGCAAAAAAGTTGCAAAAAGTTGCGTCCTACCTACCTTCAGGTAGATAAATAAATTGGCATGAAATGGATCAAAGCTTCTGTTGGCTTTAATGGCTGATCCTCAACCAACCCAACATGTCTTGTCCCACATTTATCAGCTTAATCATCCAGAAAAAGTGGATGTAAGGGAAGATTACAATGAGTGATGCAATGTTTTTACATGAATTCTTCAAGTTTACTCGCATTTTTTATTGATCGTGGTGTGGTGTGGTGTGGTTACGGATCAAGATTAGAATCTCATCACATTTCATTCTCATCCCAGTAACAGCACCCAGACCTAGTCAAGTCGAAGCCAAGCCCTCATAAAATTCAAGATTCGTTCAGTAAACTGGATCCCTCATGGAATTTTGGAGGAATGACAAAGCTTTAATTTCTTTTAAGAGGGTTGAGATTTGTGTAACGCATCCATTACAGCCATTACAAATTACAGCCCATCATTCTTGCAATAAAAATGTTTAATGTCTTTTTTGTCAAGGGGTTTTATTAAGAACTACCATTTTATCGGCATGTATCAAATAATGCATAAATCGGTCGGGATTATGTGACATTGCCAGTCAACAAGGATGAAAACTACAACTTCCGTTGGATTGATGCTGCTCATTAATTACATAAGAAATTATACCGTAAAATAGTAGGATAGCATCATGAATGACCCAATTTCTTAATTTTTTTGTCGACAACGTTTCCCAACGTTCGGTAGGTTAGGGTTAGGGTTTGGTTTGACTTTATTGAGTTGCCTACTTGGCAAAGACATTGATTTCCATTCATTCATTCCTTCAATTACACGTGACCCAACTGCCAATGGAGACGAGATTGAGATGCTATCTCCTCATCCCAAATTGCTTGGATATGCAGTCCTTGTGGTGGTGTGGCGTGGATCCCATCTTTCTTTGGCACTAGAACTTCCTCATGTCCAGGTAGGTAGGCCAGGACCACCACCAATTTATATTGTTGCCACCAACTAACTCAACTAGGCCAGGCCCAGTTTGCTCATAAACTTAAATCTCAGTCCCTGTTAAGTTCTGCTATGTTTATTTAACATCCCTGGACACGCTGCCCTTTGTCTCAGTTGGAGTTGTGTTTGGTTGGAGAGCAGGAACAGACGAGACGCCCTCCTCCTCCTCGGACGGTACGCAACCCAAGCCAACCATTTGTGTGACTGAGAACTTTAATTTTTCCTTCAAAATCATTGATTTGTGCGTGTTTTGAAAAACTTTCCTTCAAATTTCAAAATGAGTTACTTGTCCCAATTGTCCCCCGTGAATTTTACATTCATCCCAACTTCCACCTTTCCATCCGGCTTCAGTGGCCAAGTTCCGTACAACATCAACGCCCCACCCACCACTGGCTCCACACAAACGTATCATGGTCCCAATAGATTTGCGAGTAATTTGCAAAACTTGCAAAATTCGCAACTGCAAAACCTTCCCCTGCCTGAATCTATTGCACAAAATTATCAACAACAGCAACCAACGCCCCAAAAACAGCAGCAGCCGCAGCAGCAGTCTTACGTAGACTATTATGGAAATCCCCCGACGCAGGACGAAGCCCTGAATTCATTCCAACACCAGACGACACAAACTCAACATTTTTCGACGTATCAAACCCTCCCCCAAAATCAGAATCAAAATCAAAACCAGAATCAGCCTCCGAGACGACGCCGACCAAAGAACCGAGCAAATCGAGGTCCAGCCCCACCCGCCCTCACTTATGAGGCGGAACATGTTCAAAATTTCAATAATTTTCAGCAACAGCAGCAGCAGCAGCATCATCCCCAACCAGTGAATTACTTTAACCCTAGTTTAGTCAAAGTCACGCCGATCCAGGGGCCCATTTTTGCCAAGGAAGGTCACCTCCCGGTCGTTCCGCTCTACTCGTATAATGCCATCAAGAATGGGACGCTGTACCAAATTCCGGTAAGTTTTGTTGGGTGGTAGTGACAGGAGCAGCAAGTTTTTTTGCGAAATGATGTGAAATTTTTGCATGGTTTTCGAGTCATGTAAGGAAACAAGGAATAATTCATTTACTCTGAGGGATAAAGATGTTTTAGAAGTCTATGCAAGAGACGTCCCGGATACGATTTTTATGATTTTTAATGAAATCATGACTCTCTTGCCTTGTTTTTCTTTGAATTTGATAAAAAATGGGTTTATCCAGTCGAATTACATACTTTACTGCTCTACTGGATTTTTATAAAGGAAGTTGCTCCACTGGGACGGGAATAACTTGGTGACACACGTTCTATGCAAAAAATGGCAATTATTCATACTTGATTTGATGGAGATCAGATTGGATGGGCGAGGTACTAGAGAATGACGCATTATGAAGAACGGTACGGATCTTGATCCAATTGTGCCAGGGCTTCATCTTTCATCCCGTGATGGATCATTCCTTCAAAAAAATGAGGAATCCCACCTTGCTCTTGATCTTGAACTTGGAACAGGTGTATGGATTTATCAATTTCTGAGCAAAAATACATGGAAGCTGTAAAAATGCCATGAAAAAAGTTGGCTTTGGCTAGGATTGAGTGATAACTACATAAGTACTTTGAAGGATTGATTGGTTTGGTTCCTGCTTCGATCCACTCAAACTTGACTTTTTAATTGAAATGAGATTTGATCCAAGTCATCATTCTTGAGAGCACCACACCACGCTTCCTGCTGAGCACACAAAGGTTAAACTTGTGCTTAAATAAGGATGTATTGATTTGATTGAATATCAATTTCTTATTAAATCCCATTACATCACCCTCAAGCAAAGGGATTAAGCTCAACCATTCAATTTCCAACAATTAGACAATGATCCATCAATGTCGTTCAGTTGGCATTATTGGGAAGGCACGATTCCCAGGACAAATGCTAAACAGACCGTAATTGTTCACTTGCCACAATTATTTTATCCCTTTAAATGAAAGGTGGATGATTAATTTTATAAAACCCATCCTAGCATTCATTCATTCATCAATGAAGGAAACTGTGTCAAAAACTTTTTAAATCTGTGTGTGGACAGGTTGCTGTTGTGATGTGAGTGAGTGATTAATTTAAGGGTGGATCTATTTATCCAACAGCTCTGCATGCATGCCATGCAATGCATTCTTTTGTTTCAGATGCAAACAAGTGTTTGGTTTGTTTCAATTTTTTTCAACCCCCCATCGTCTCATTATCGAGATTTGAGTTGACATTGACTTTGAATTTTTATTGGGTTGTGCATCTTAACTTATTTTTGCATCACATCACATCACGCGGAATGTGAATTTCCCGTATAAATTGGCAAAAGTATGGCAAATCTGCTGATCTACTTCTTGATTTCCGTTCAATTTTGGATGATTGATTTATTGTTTTGGAAGGAATACACAAAGGATACCGTTTTGTGGGTTGGGCTCGATGTAATGTAGCCATTATTTGTTTGCCACTGCTTAACAATGCATTCATCCATCGTTTGATGGTAAATAAATATGCAAGGAGCCAATTCATGGTCATCCAAAATCAAGTCCAAGTCCATGGATGCATTTCTCAATGCATTGTTTTGTTTTGTTGGCACTGTTGACTGTTGACTGTGTAGCTTGGCATATAAATTACTTGCGATGATAGTTTATGACATGGTTCCGGACTGACTGAGGATTTATTATATTTTTTGCATTTGATCCAGAAGCTTGGTTTGGTAGACAGGACAGGAATCACAACACAATTGTATATCATCGTTGATTAAGGCTTCATCTCCAATTTGCTGAAGCATGAATAAATAAATGCCGTCTCATTCTTCCGTTTTGATTTCAGCATCCAATTTATTCTTGTAGATTGTGGACAGAGTGGATATTTTACGAGCTGATTAGGATAAAATAGAAAAGCTTCCATTTAGTAATTAGTTTTGATTTAAGGGAGTGCAGCAAACTGCTACTGCTACACTCATAATTTAATTGTGTTTCTTGATGTGTATTTTGTAAGATCATTTCCGGTGTGGATATGACTGGCTGACAAATAATTTGTGTCATAATGATCACTTTCATAAGTGCTAAAATGCATGTCATTCAGTTTGCATGAATGAACTTATTTTCATATAAAAACCAAAAAAAGATGATCTGTGATTTCCATGCAAAGCACTCTTCACCTACACACTCCCAGACAAGTAATGCTAAAACATGTCAAATATGTACAAAATACGGTTCCTCCAGAGAAGTCCGACAAACACTTTCGCCCACCTTTCAAAGCATAATTGCCTCGTTTACTTGAGACTTTTGGAGAAACCCAACCAAAAAAGACAATTAAACTCTTCTCGAGGCATTTTCACTCAGATTGTAAAGAGGCATGATTATTTATTTGTCTCCTATGCACCTGCTTCCCCAACACTTTTACGATTATGACAGTCTGGCTTTGGTTTGGAGTACTCTTGAGCCAAGATCATCTTTATTTGCATAAAACACAATGAAATGAATTTCCCAAAAGTTGCAAAGTCCAAAACTCATTCATGGATTTGTCCATGTAAGGAAAGAAAGGAAGATGAGACGATCATTAAATTAAATCCATTCAATGTGAGTGTTTGGAGTGCAGTGTGGGCCTTGGACAGTCCGTCAGTCAGTCGCCCGTGACCGCTCCTACTTCCATCCATTCCTCCCATCTCTTTTGAACTTGATTCCATTCCGTTTAGTCAAACCAGCAAGTCTGGTCTCGTCTCGTCTCAAAATTGATTGAATTTTCAACATTTGAAAACGTGAGGCAGAATGAGACTTCCTCAGAGTAGAATGACAAAAATAAACTTTTGCATGGTAGGGCTTGTGTGATTTTTGACAGATTTGAGAGGAATCATTAAAATTGTTCTTACATTTGCAGATCCTATGGACCGCACTTTCCTACGCTTTAGGACTTGAAATTCATGGTGAAATCCTCCGTGGGCTGCCCTGCATCAAGAGATTGAACCAACTATTTTGTCCCACGGCTGGGAATACTTATCCTTTGTGAGTTTCCCTTACCATTTACAAGTTTAGAAAATGTATAAAAAGATGCCTCTGTTTTTCTTTAAAGGGACCACATTGAGCGGTTCATCGATGAGAATAAAGCCCTCATTAAAAGGTAACCGAGTGATTTTTTGGTAAAATGCATTGTGACGCACTGATTTTGATTTTGATGTATCCGCCCCAGAATGTACGGAGAATTTGTCATGAATTCGGACGGTGGTGGTGGGGCAGGGTCTGGGCCCTTAGGCTCCGGGACCGGAGGAGGGAACGCGCTACGCCGAAGTGCTCGGGAAGTGTATGAGGATGAAGTTGCGGAATTTTTTGGGAAATCAAAAACCTCAAAATTATCCCAACTCGCGGAAAATCTAAGGCATGAGGATGCCTCTGACACTAAAAATGGAACAAATGGTGGTGGTGGTGGTGACCCCCCTGGTCCAGGTCACCGAGGAAAACGACAAACGGTCAACCCAAAGAATGGAGGACCCACACAACAACCCAAATCAAATAGGTGCCCAAGCTAAATAAATTACATGGTTTTTTTCAAAGATTTCTAATAATTCAAACTCTTGCCCAGGGT
>JAQIWC010000270.1:0-11039 GCA_034694605.1 Folsomia penicula | reverse complement strand
CAACCCAGTAAGTACACACCATACACGGAATTGGACTGAACTGAACCCTGCTGCCAAAACCACTTGCCTTCCTTTCTTCCTCAAATCCGAGTTAAAAGCTGGGTGAAATGGAATCAAAATCTTTGTCTCCACACTTCTCCTGCCACTCGCCCTACCCCACCCTACCCTCCACGTCGAATGAATATCAACTGAACCACCCACCCACCCACCCACACCCTCGCTCACTCTCTCTCTCACCCACCCGCCTTTCACTCTCCCATTCCACTCACTCCTCCAAACACGGGCTACGGATGAATCCATACTTTGCTACTTTGCCGTGATTCCAGGAAGACTCTTCAGCGCTAACTTGATTACTTCCCATCATCATCCATCCCTCACATCACTCTCCACGAGTGAGTGGTTGCCAAAACAGACCAGGAGCTGGGAAATCCAGTGATGGAGAGGAAATCTCTCCTCCTGTCCTCCGACAGAGAGAGGAACAAGACACAATGACTACTCCAAGTCCCAGTCTCATGTCCTTCATCATCCAACGTCACAGCAGCAGCCTCCCAACAAATGTGGGCCCATTATTCAGCAATAATTATTTTAGGCAGGACGACGACTTTTGAATTTCAATTCAATCCTCCCAGCCCAGAAGCCCATCATTCATTTTTCTCCACCGCAACACTCCCAAACAGAGACTTTCACATCAACTAAAATACACAAAAGGAAAGGAAAGTACAAAAATTAATTGGGAACTGTTACATGAAAAAACGAAATGCATGAAAGTGCAAGTTTCCAACTAGATAAAAGCCATGATTCCTTTCTTTCTCTTTTTGACCATTATTTCATTCTGACCATTATTTCAATCCAGGAGTAGTTGGTGCGTATACATCCACATCACGCAATCTGGACTGAATGTGTGTGATCACTCCTTGCTCGATCCGGTCTCCAAAGTGAAAGTAGGGAAGCCGAAAAAAATGACTAGTGCACTTTTCAAATGAGGGGAAATAAATGCACAACAAGTGAGCACAATGCAATTTGCTCTGCTTATGAATACAAAAGTTGGTTGAATAAATGATGGGCAGAACCTTAAAAATACGCCCATCTCAGTATGAATTCAATGCCATGGCGTGCACTATCTGCTCTGCTTTTCGTGTCCTAGCGTCTTGGTAGTGCCGCAATGCAATGCAATCGGTTGTTATCCTTCTTTGTTTGCCAATACTTTTTTTATTTGAGAAAGAGCGAGCAGGGAACGACCACTCTACTTTGTGCAGGTAATTATTGGGTATCTGGTAGCCAGAGAGAGAGAATCCGTGGCTTTTACGTCATAATATTCAATCTACTTGCACGCCAACCCCAACCAAACCAAACCAAACCACCCTTGAACAGGAATGGATATATTATTATGTGGCAGGCAAGGGAAGGAGGTATGCACACAAGAAGGAAAGTCTATGCATGTGGCCTAGGTGCATTTGTTTCTCGGTAGTTCCCTTATTTGCCTTTCTTTCTTTCTTTCTTTCTTTCTCCGAATTTGCTCTCCTGCCTCCTTCCTCTTCTCAACTTTCAGAAAATTCAATGAAGGAAATTGCTTGAGCATGAAAATCGAGGGACTGAAATATGATACGTGTTTAACAACATGGCACACATAATACAGAGTAACCGCGGATGTTTCCTTGTTTGTTGCTAAATAGTTAAAATAGAAAAAAGAAATTTGAGTAGGAAGGAACAAGAGGAAGGAAACATTTTTGAAGTTTTTTCTCATCCTTGTAACATACAGAAAAGTGAGTCTCTCTCTGGAAATTTCAATCCCTTTTATCATCCGTTGAGTTGTTTGAATTTGAATGCAACGTGTCCTTAGAATCGCTAACAACGTGACTTTAAATGAGGTATAAAATAGAGGAATAGCATGTTCCATGTACGCACATGCCTGCATTCACATGTTGGATAGTGGATCAAGATATATTTTGTCCTTTGTTTTGCTTCTGATTCTCTCCCACTCTTGTTCCGCGAGTCCACCCACCTTGTTTGACTTGCGATGGAAATCAATTTTGGTTGTTTCAAAATAAATAAAAAGAAATACAAAAGCCAAACCACGTACTCTGCGTTTAAACTCTGACATGACTTGTTCTGAAACTACAGAAATGGGATGGAGTGGCTGGGAAGGTGAAAGAAAGTCGTGTGACAGGAATAGGTAGGTAGGTAGGTAGGTAGGTAGGCAGGTAGTACCAGCCAGCCTGGTTGTTATCGCAGGGTTACCGGGGCCTGTACTCGTATTTGCAGTGCGAGTCCAACAAAAAATAAAAATAAATTGTATGTATGGGTGAAAGAAAATTGCAAACAATTTTACAAGTGCAAATAAATACGAGCCCCTACTCCTACTAGATTGACGTATTTACAATACTAGCGTCCAAGTCTGCGCTGTTTGTGTCCTTTCCCTGCAACCACCAGACTAAGTGAAGCTCAAACAAATAAAAGTTTTGTTGCATGCTTTCCTTGTTGGTTGCTAAGAGTAAATATCAATGTTTTGTGTTGTACTCTTTGTGGAAAGACATTATGCAAACATTCCTTCAAAAAAGAGAGATATCCATAAAAGTCACTTATTTGCTTACTTTTATTGTATGGAGCAAGCCAGCAAGGAGAAACCCAACCCATCATTTACCATAATGTGGGAGAATATAATACAACACAATCAAACATCGCCAAAGGTTATTGTTTCCTCCTCCTCTACTTGGATACGACATGATACCATGTTTCCATGTCCCCTCGTCCAAGCAGCAAGCTCGGAAGGAGGAGTGGGAGACTGACTGAGTGACTGAGTGAAAGGCAAAATATGAATTTCTTCAGCTCAACTCTACCCAGTCCCAGTAAGTCTCAGGCAAGTCTAAATACTAGACTTGTATTCAATTAGCATTGAGTTCCCTGCCCTGGGTGGCATGAATTTCGATGGAAGGACATTGCAGAGGATTGGAGGACAGCACCAGGCAATGCAATATTCCAGGAGGAAAGACAAAAACCAAGTGAGTGAAAGTGAAAGGCGCCTTTCAAATACTCCACGACAGCATGATAATGACATCAGTGGGTCGAACAGCATGGGCAAGTCGTCACCATCATTCGCCCAACTCTTCATTTTACAAAATGGTGTTTTCCCTCTGCCTCCGCAGCAACTATGACTAACAATGCGCCACCACTGCAGTGTTCATGACGGTGGTGGTGGAGAAAACAAGAGAGTACACAAATACATGCCAGTGTGTGTTTGTGTATTAATTTGTGCATAAATTTCATTTCTTCGTCCATCCATAGACAAGTGCAGACAAAAGGTGTGGATACATGCAGCATAGTCTCCCTACCTCCCTTTCTCATCGTCTGATGCATATTGAATTACTTTCCAGAGTTTTCTCGTTAATTCAGTTAAACTGATGAAACAGCAATAAGACGAGCTCAGACTTCATTTACACCTGAGCATTGCCAGATAATCATGCAAGTCGTGGAGTACCAACCAGGGAAACAGTCAGCAGAGAGAGAAAGGGAGAGAAAGAGGGTGAATTGGATGGTGGCGTGGCGCCCATCTGCACCAACAACATCTTCAAATTTGCATCATCTTCACTTGAGAACATAATCCAGTGTCTAATATTTAATAGTCTCATAAATTTGTGCTTAAAGGTATAATGGAGAAATGAGTCAAGTCAGGAACATCATGTTCCTTTAAAGAATGGATGTGATCCACTTTCCACTCTCCTACTTTACTCCCTCCCTCCCTCCCTCCCAACCAAGGAAGAAAGCGTCAGTGCTGGAGGAGAGTGAAGAATGGACATGATGGGTGCAGTGGAGTTGAGGTTGAAAATTTGGAACAACACCAGCCAAAGCCAAAGAGGAACCCCTTCGTTCATCCCTGCCACCACCATCATGAGGCCACAAGGGGTCTATTTTCCTCGTATACTCCCATCACAAGTGAAGGAGAAAGTAGGAAGGAGCACCCAAGTGGGTACGGTATTAATGTTCCATGACGATGATACATCACGATATGAGTCATCATTACACTCTGACACTTATTTTACTTTGCCACCAAGGCCAACAAAAAAATCCCATGAAACCTTAGCCCTTGTCCGACATTCTGGACAGTCTGATTCCACACCGTCATCCTTTGTGATGGTTCACATACACGGCAAAAGAAGAAATGTGTTTTGAGACAGGTTGTCAAATGAACTGCATTAAATTTACAAGGAGATCATACACTCCAAGTCGACAGGGCTTATTCAAGACAAGGAGATCCATTGTTGGAGTTGCAGCACGACCATGTTTTACCTTCTCCCATCTTTCCATCATTTATGAAATCAACCAAAAAACTCTCTCCCTCCCTCTCTCTCTCCCCATCGGATTCCTCCCATCAAGCACAAGTCCTTTCAATCTGTTCTTCCCTTTTCTCGTTTGCTCGTGTAGAGCCAAGCCAGCCAACGCATGTTTCTTGGTGATAACATCAAATCAATTATGTACATATTTCCTAATCTTCAAATTATCATCACGTCGCTCCCTCCTCATTCCATCATCATCATCCAGTGACTAGGAATGGTGGATGGTGAAAGGGTTGCTCTCAATGGGATGAAATGAAACCCATCAGCCAACCAGAGGATCCAATCAAACTACCCAAGATCACTGATTAGGAACAATCATTCCTGATAAAATATTTATTATTGTTATCGCTCCCAACCAATCTTCAAATACCTTACAATTCTTTCAGCCCAGCCATCTACCTCCACCTCCTCCTCCTTCTTTTTCTATTATTTCTATTAATACTCTCAGGGACATTTCTCACTGATCAAGCCCAAGAGACGATGATGATGATGATGATGAATAAATATAAAAAAGAGAGTAAACCAGCACTATTTTGATTAATGGGAGATAAGTAAGCAAGCAAAATTCTTGTCAGCATAGCATTGCATAGCATAATATTTCATGATGGAATGATGAGACTCATTTCAAACATGAAATACGTAATATTTATAAAAGCAAGCATCGGCATCAAAGGGTTGTAGTTACAATATAAATTTAAGGCGCAAGAAGAAAAAACGACACAGAAGAACTTGGCGTACCTGGAATACATTGATACTGCACTTCAAGATACTTGACGCTACCGGGACAGGGGTCGCCAAACGTCTTTGTACTGGCAATCACGCTGCAACTCCTCTGATAATTGCATCTGAAAATATAAAGTTGAAAAAAAGTTAATCCAAAGGTGACAAAAAGATGAGTTGGTACAATAGACGACGAGTGGATGGATGGATGGATGGACATTTTATTAACACGCTATGACAGTTCCTCTTTCCATAAATCAAGGTGTGATCGAGTGAGTGAGTGATATGGAAATGCATGAAAGAATGTGAGGGCCAATTCACAGTCACCTGACAAATCCCACGTCCACCTGAACTAATTATGTTGGTAGAGTGGATGGATGATCGACGCGTATGTCTGTGTGTACCCTGGTGTGTCTTGGATTGGGTGTGTTGTGCATCGTACGCACACACATAAATATGTGATGATGCTATGCAAGTTTACAATAAAGCAACAATGAACTGGTGGTGGTGGTGGTTCTTCTAAAATCAAAATGAACCGTGAATACTGGTTGGCTTGGCGTTCGACATCTGACATAAACAGAAGACACCGTTATAATATCGGCAACCCAGTCACAATGATAATCAATATGAGGTGGAGATAAGGAGTAGCCAAGTCATTTTTAGACTTGAAATCAGGTTCATAGCACCACCACCACCACCACCACGACGAGCGTACTTAATCATTGGTTGGTAGTTCAAGAAAGAAAAGTGCAATAATAATGATAAAATCATCAAGAATCAAATAACCGCACCAAACCAACCACTACACTGCAATGGGAAGAGACCGAACTGAACTTTTGGCCATCCACATTACGTGCAGATGGGTAATATTTATATGAAAGCTGCAGAAAGGATTGACACACATCCAAAACAAAGGCTTGCCTTCATATAAAAATAAATGCTCACATCGTTTAAATCGTAAAGGGGATAAGTTAAGATGTCTAGAATCCTCATCAACCTACACACATTTTTGGACCAGAGCGAGCGAAGGTATGAAGTTGGTCATTATGGATGGGCAGCATCAATCGCATGTCTTGCTCAGTGTCAGTTCCTTCGTACCAAACGTGTGATGGAAATAGGCAGGCAGAGAGCATCTGTCAAGTACAAACACCCCGAGGAATGGCTTGGCTTGGTAGGTGTCAAGATTTACTGCTATTAATACAACAATACACAATCCCACACCACATATTGGCAGCTTGTTTTTGTAGGGTTACACCACATATCGATGAAGTAGTGTGTGTGTATTACTTGGCAATGCTTGAGTCCCACTTCAAAAACTTAATACAAATTGATAAATCGATGACAGCCTCGAATTTCAAAGCGGTCCATTATTATAAATGTTTCTCCTTATTGTTGTTCAATGGGAGGAGAAGAGTGAATGAATGAATGAATGAATATATGTGGGCCATTCACAACCCTCAATTCCACTCTAACTAACTCAACTGTGTATAAAACTATGCTGTCTTGAGGGAAGAGCCTCCTTCTCACAAAAGTATTACTGAAATTAATGACGATGGTGGTATTAATAGATTATTGATATTGGTAAACCTACGTTGCCAATGTCAAAACTAACTTCTGCTGGCTGACGACTTATTAGTTGATTAGCAATACTCTTGTGATGAATCTCTCATTTCAGTCCAAAAATAAGAAGAGGGTGATGAAGGCATTATTCACATTTCCTATTGGCATTGTATCCCAAATGGATACAATGAAAAAGATGCAACAATGCACATTAACTGAGTTCATCGTTCATGAACCAACCAAACCAATGTGCTTTAAATATTTGAAGAAAAAAAAGATTTGAAATATTGAATGGCGACCTAGAACTGGTGAAGATGACGGATGATATGCGAATTGCGGACCACTACAGAAGAGACGAGGAGAACGCTGCAATTTTACCCATTGATGAGTTCGACAATGGCAGAAAGTTGGGAGAATTAAGAAAGCACGCCACTTAACTCATGACAATGAATGAGTAAGAGCATTCATGGCGGAGGGAGGGAGTGGGGCATGCTCATTGTTGGAATTGATACGAGTATTTGTGCAGTTGGATGAACTTGTGGGATGTTGATAAAGTTGATTTGTAGGACAAATATACTGCTAAAATTTATAATAAAAAACAAAAAAATCTGCAGACTTACGTTCCGTTGAGAACAAGGATTGATTTGGGACTTCCTGTTAAGAAAAAAACAATAAATGAGTGAAGGAAACAATGAATCTTGCATGAAAATTTTCATAATAAAATTCACACATACCACAATTAACACTCCACTCCGTGTTCCCGTTCTCGTTGCAAATTGTGATGGAGAATCGGCCATAAATAGCTCGAATCAAATGGATAACTTTCCCCGGCTCACAATCCAGCCTCAGAGCCGAGCCTTCGCAAGCATACGCTGTTTGTTTCCCTGTAAAAAAGACAAATTAAACAAAATTAGTTGCGAATAATTTTGATTTGAGGACTTCAATGGTATGGCGGTATAACAGAGAAGAATTTTAATAAAATTTCAAAATTTTCTAAATAAATGTATTCCCACATTATTTGTAAAATTAACCCCAAAGAATAGAAGCAAATTTTGACAATACAACAGTCAAAATGGTTAGTTAGCAAGAAAATACAAATATGTTAAATGTTCAAGAGACACGATAAATATAAGCCAATATGGTTCAAGAGGCTTCTCTTTCCCCATATATGTTCTCTAAGTTACCATTATCTGCACAGGTAATATACCAATGTTGCTGCACCTCTGCTGCTGTAACATTTACCTTCTTAGTATTGGATTGTGACACTTTTTTCCTATCTTTCGTGCAAGCATCTAGTTGCTGTTGAAGTCTATTAAACTTCTTATTCAATCCATCATGCAAGTTAGCAATAGTTTGTACAAGCTTAGTATCAGATCTATTTTTATCTTCCCCAATTTTATATCCTAACATGCTTGAAAATTCTTCAATTGCAACTAAAGCTTTTCTAACCTCATCAGGTGTATCGGGATTTTGTGCCCATAACTGATTAGCTGTGTCACTATCCAATCCTTTCAGAAGATATTTAATTTTCCTTTTGTCAGACATTGTTTTCTGACTAGCTTTATCACAAAGTCTAACTACAGAGTAGTAATACTCTGTGACTGACTCTTGAATTTTCTTTTTCCTGTGCCTGAGAATTTCATCTAAACTCTCTTCGTTTAACTGCTCTTTAAAAGCTTCTAAGAAACTTTTCTTAATATCATCCCAGGAGGGAGTGACACTACTACTACTACTACTACTTGCAGTTGCGGCACTTGAAAATTCATGAGTGAACGTCAGATACCAATTCAGTGCAGCACCTACCAGGTAATGCATGAATCTGTCTGCCATTTCAGAATTAGTCCAACTCTGAGACCTTCCAGCTGATTCAAACTTATCGAGCCAAATATCAGCGTCTGTATCGCCACTAAATAATAGAATAACCGGAGGGTTATTGACTACTATCTTAGTTACAGTGCCCATAGCTATCAATAAATTACTAAGATTCAAACTGACTATGCCTAAACTAACCTGGCTACGTAAAAGTTTCGTAACCTGTTAATTCAAGATTATGAATCTAATTTGATATCCTTATACTTATTAGATTCCTATTAAAGTGTATTCATTCATGGATTAACACCTTATCTACCTACAATTTCTTTTCACATAAATACCTTCTATATGATTAGAAAAAGGTACTAACATGTAAACGCCTATATGCTTTGAATCAAAACTCAATAATTTCCCTATGCATAAATCCTTTTATACAATGAAATATTGTTCCTGCATATAAATTCCTATATGCCTAAAGACAAAGCCTAACAATTTCTTAGTGTATAAACCTCTATTATACAAGATGAAAATGCCCTTACTTGTCTATCTTCAGTTATAACCTCAATTTTAATGCATGCTACCTATATACTATCCAGTATATATGAATAATAGAGACTATTGGTTTGGAATGATCAAATTTTGTATAGACACGGCCGCAGTCCACAAAATATGTCCCTCACTCTATTTTTCAATTTCAACCTGCTACTCTACTTACACTCTACTGCAACGATAGATGGCGTTGTCTAGCTCTATATCGTAGTATGAACCTCTATAACCCACATCCTCCAAATTGAACAATAAGAGTGATCAAGTCTTACGAGCGAATCCGGCAGGAACAAAACAAGGTCAGGAACAACACACAAAATTTCCAGAAACACTACACTGAACACACTAATCAAAATTTCCGAACCAAAATCAAAGGTTTCGTGAACACAGTTGAAAATTTTCGAACATTTGAGCCAGTGTTACCGGGAAGAAATCACGAATTTTACAACAAAAATTATAATTCCCCCCAAAAAATTGCAACAGAAACAAATCCCTCAGAAACAAATAAATTTTCCCGAAAAATAAATTTTTGAAACGAAACAAATTCCCCAAGAATGGAAAAAAAATCAGAAACGAAAATAAATTCCCCAAAATCGAAAATAAGTTCCCCAGAAACCAAAATAAATTTCCCGGAAACTAAAATAAATTTCCCAGAAACAAATTTCGAAAACGTACGAAAAAAAAATTAAAAGTTTCTGCCTGGGATAGAAAAGTAAAACTGGAGACACGAGAAATATTTTCAAAAACACAATATTTTCTCGGAAACGCAGTTAAATTTCCTGGAAACTTACGAAAAAACGGTCAGTGGACGTCGCAATAGCTGAGCCCCCAAGTGTAACGTAATGGTAATATGCTACCAAATAGATGCAGATGCAAAGTAGAGTCGAGCAGTAATCCAGATTGGGTTGAGTAGATCAGAAATCGTACTGTCTTTATTCACATTCGTTCACGCTTTTATATTGATAATCTACGTATAATATGACGTCACACTCAATATATCTCATTCATCATATCAAATTCAATCATGAGTATAGCGTACATCTACTATAGGTCTAAGAACATATACTATGGGTCTAGAATTGCTTACTGACATTTCTTATATCTATAAAATGTTGCTTCATTCATTCATTCATTCTTGATCAATAACATAACTATAAAATAGTCATTAAACTTATCAACTGGTTTACTAATCATCTTCATATTTATCTTTACTTTACGACTTGCATTTTTGCAATTCGTTACAATCCTCCACTTTTATTTATTAAACAAAATAAAAGTAATCTAAGTAAAGATTGGAATGGAATGAAACTTCATACAAACAAAGTTGATAGCAAATTTCACTGAACTTGATGTGTTGACATTCCTTTAATCCAAGTGCTGTGGTAGGGCTTGAGATCGTAGTTAAAGGATCTGCATCGTAAATGATTAATTTCACCATCACTCACACTATGTAACACTGCACTCATCCTCCAGTTCTGCATGATTGCCTGCAAGATGAATTCCGCATTCGGACCAGTTGAATAGGTATCACTGTCGTTCCATAAGAAGAAATGGATAGATATGATTGACAGGAGATTCCCAAACATAAAGTGTCGTAGGGCACCGAATCAGCCAAAAGTCATCTTTCATCATCGCGTAGATCTCGATACAGAACGGATGAATCCCACAATGACATGGTAATTGCCGGCAGCCCAAAAGATGTTGACTCCAATTACTAAATATACATCTCAGTACAATTTTAGTCAGTGGTTACATTTTGTAAATGACAAGTTAAGCAACTTCATTTATATCAAACTTAACCGACCCAAGTATAACGCACATACAATAATAACGACAAATTGTTGTACTATTTCTACGGATATCATCAATATAAAAAGCTTCTCTTTGAATGTGAACGTTTCATTACTCAATTTTTTCAATCACAAATTATTTCTTAATTTATCTAAACTAATTAAATTCTAAGAAATGAATAATTTTCAATTCTATAATTATAAAAGCATTAAACACAGCCTAGCTGTAAAAATGGATCTTAGTCCATATAATTCTCAAATGATTAAAAGCTCGAATTTC
>JAQIWC010000269.1:0-11066 GCA_034694605.1 Folsomia penicula | reverse complement strand
GTTGCATTACCTTACAATTGAGTAACCGCAGTCACTTACTCAGGGAACTAGACAAAATTCCATTTATTTCATGACTTTTATTCCTTCCAGCAACTTGATAGGCAGGGCAGGATGTACTAAATAAAAATGGGAAATACGTCCATTTTCCCCTTCTATCCGACTTTCTTGATAAATGAACGTTGCATGCTTGTGTGTCACTTTTAAAAAGGAATCAAACTCGAGTGAAAGCATGGCTTATGGCCCAGGTAGTCTTGCAGAATAAGTAGATTAGGACTTTTACTTGCTTCAACTTGTGCTTTGTCTGTTTTCATGGCATGAGCACGGCACAATAACTTTTAATACGTAAAATGCAATAATAGAAGCAAAAAATGTTCCTTTGAAGTATTTTTTTCGAGTTTCATTTAATAATCATCCATTTATGTTCCATTTTGCTGCTGCTGCTGTGGCTGTTGGTTGGGAACATGTAACAACGATAACTATAGCAGACATGGCCTCCGTTGTATGAGTTGTATAAATTCGCTAGGCCTTGTTGTGTGTATATTTCTATGAACTCATGTATGAACACGACCCATATTTATACTGCCCACCTAGTTACCTAGCTATGAAATGCATGTCTACAGGTAATTGGCGGATGTTGCGTTGACTCTTTCATTGGGTGTGGTAGAAGGACAACGTAGAAGGAAACGACATGTCAAATTTATACAACTCAGCCAATTTCATGATTCCACTTTAATTAAGAGAAAGCTTGGCTTAATATGGTAGCAATAATGGATGGATGCATGGGGATGATGGCGTGGTATCAGCGTTTGGTAAGTCGGTGGGTGGTGCTAGTGTTTTTGCCACCTCCTTTCTCTCTCTCCTCTTGAACAATGCCAAATTCCCAGCTCAAAAGCCAAGAGGATAGAATCAAAATCCTAAAGAAGAAAGGAAGGAAGGAAGGAAAGAGAGAGAGAGAGAGTGCGAGAGAACAAACAGATGTTGTGACTTTATTGAGGACAAAGTTGGAGAAAGCAAAGATGGGCATCAGATCAGATTCTCTGCTCCTCCGCAGCAAAAGCTGTGCTGTACCTCCTTTGGCACCAACCAGCCTTGATTGTACATCTGAGTCTGTAGAAGGACATTGGTTGCTTGGTCTCAGGGATGTGAGCGTGGGTAAAAATATTAAAGATGTGGGCCAACTTAGTTTGGTTTGGTTTATTTATTTATTGAGTTTGGGTTCGTTTAGTCTGGTGGATGTGGTGGATGTGTGTAGGGATGGATGGATGAAAGTGATACGAGCCCATCTCGCTCCTTCCAAGAAGAAAGTTAACAAGTGAAAGAATGAGAGTCGTGGGAAATCCCACACAATAAACTACAATACTCCGCCATCACCACCACCACCACAAGAAAAAGAGCCTTTCATTTCAGAGAAGGATGAGATGATATCTCAAAATTTGCTTGCTTTATGCTAGGATTGCCTCGCCTTCTTGACGTATTTAGCCCGTATGTACGTACATCCGATCTAACTACGCTGCACAATCCAAAGAATGCTGGGATATCTGTATCCGTCCCTATTAGGAGAAGTGGTGGCAGGCAGGCAGGCAGGCCTGATTTGCTTTTTGGTTGGGTAAAGTAAAACGGAAATGCTGGTGCTTATAAAACACATCCCAGCTTAGCCCCACCAGCCAGCCAGCCCGTCACTTGAGTGAGAAAGAAAGGAGAGAAAGCGAGCGAGTGAGTGTGGGCAATCCCAGCTATGTGGGTAGCTTTCCCTCTCAAACTCCTCTCCTCGCCTCCTTTGGCATGTTATGACTTTCGCCTATGGAGGGAATACTACGTAGGCAGGCAGAGCTTGGTTGGTTGGTTGGTAGGCTGGTTGGCTGGTGGGAAGGGAAGTGGAGTTTAGAGACGTAGGCAGCCTTGGTGGAATTATTTACGACCCAGTTTTATAGGTTATGGCATTACCCAGGAATGGTAGTGTAGTGTGAACCCAAGTATTGCGAATTCTAGAAATTCCTTTCATTTCATACATGTCCACGCTCATCCATGCATAGGAAGCAGTGATGGAGATTCCATCCATCCATCCATCCCCAGTTTAGAGGCAGTAGTCATCATCCGTCAGCCCATCACTTGAGGAAGACAAAGGACAAGTGTGCCAAGTGCTAAACTATCAACGTCCTCACACACTTGGCACCTCGCAACTCAAAACAAGGGAGAGGAGGAAGGAAAACACAAAAATCTTCAAATCCAAAGAAAGGACGCAGAGAGAAAGTCCGCCTGGCCAAGAAATATCCACAATTTACTCATTGTCCAACTCTACATGTATCGATTAGCACTAGCAACAGTGTATACCCCAGCAGCCATACATACATACCCCAACACAACACAACATCGCATAGCATCACTCAGTGTGCACACAATGGTTTGAGCATTTGTTTGTATTTTAGGTTATAATAACGCCTCTCCATAAATCTTGAGCTTTAGTTCCTTTCGAGCTTTGAGGAGAGGGAGGAAGAGAGAGAAAGCCATCCAGCGTGTCCTCATCCTCATTTTAAAAAGCTACATCTTTTTTAGTCGAGATTTTATTCGAGAAAGAGGCAGGAGCGGAGGAAGAGCTGGAAGAGAAAGTCAAGCTCTCAAGTCCTTTCTCCCATCCAACCAACACGTAGTAGTTGCTCCAATTCAACTAGTCTGCCAGGGTCTGTCTGCCTATACCACCAACCAACCACTCCATCAAACATCCCTGCATGAGTGTGTGTGTGTCTCTCTTGGTGGATGGAATCAATCCACGTGAGAAAAACTAAGGAAAATGTATCGCGGTGAATAACAAACAACATTTACTACCACCGACTGACTGACTGATACTACTCTCAACTCTGGATATCTTGGTCATGTTGTGATTTCTGTTATGGTTTTTTATGTTATGAATGACTCTGTCTGGTTGGTGAAGTGAACAAGTTTTCCTTTCAATCCATCCAAAAAGAACAACCCAGAGCCACACTTATGTAATCTAGCTCATTCATTCCAATCAAGCCAGTGTTATTTAGTCAGTGAGCTACGTATTTACACACACGCAGTAGGGAGGGAAGCTATGTATTTTATTTATAACGAAATAATTGTGACCTTCGTTTAATGTTACTCAGTCACATGGGACACTCAGCTTGGTGTAATAAATTGGTTGGTGCTTTATCAACATCATCACCCTTCCCAAACAAACAGTTCCTTCAATGAAGGGACATTATGACACAGTTATTTAGGAGTGCATTTACTAAGAAAGTGCTGAGTGGTGGTGGTGCCAACACCAAAAGCTCATCAATAATGTAACGTGCAACAAGCAAACATTTCCAATTTTAAGGTATTTTCTATTAACTTGCTTTCATAACTTTGGCTATTCTCATTCGTAATGGTTGGTCCGACTATCGTCAGAATTTTAAATCCGATTTGGATAGAAGGTTACTAAATCACTTTGAAAATTCACTTTGAACCATTTTGCATCCTCTGACTTTGTTGCTGTTTATGCTTATGGTTGTGACTAAAAGAAGCATTTGAGAATTGAAAAATTCGAATGAATTCGCATGACAGAGTAGGTTTTAAAAATAATCTATGTATAGTGCAAATCTGCATAGCCCGGTCCAAGGATAGCTAATTTTATTTTTTTTGCACTGAGCCAATCTTCCCGTGTCAAAATTTTCAAGTCAATAGGTCAAGTATGTAGCTTTGGCTGCAGCGTGTCAGACACACAGACATGAGAATTACCTACGTCCTTGGTCGGGCTACAAGATCAATACGCAAATTAAGCCAATTGACAAAAATAGAATTATTTTTTGTTGTTGTTTTCAGCAGAGTGTTCAGAGATTGAAGTCAGAGACTCTTCTTAGGAACTCCCCACTCATGTAGACCTTCCGAGACCTTCATCATTCCACTCCTTTCCATTCCAGGATGTTTACACCGATTGGCGTGGGTCCGTCCGGGGGACGAGTGTATGAGATGGTGAAACCCAGCCCTTTAATTCCAACCCAGCCTCAACCCTCCCTGCCTCAGCAGCCTCAACCCCTTCCGACCAACAGCAGTAAACCATTGTTGGAGAGAAAGAAGGAAGAGTTGAGGGCCGTGGAACCTGGGACAATTTCTTCTTCATTGGGTTCATTGGGAAGCCTCAAATCGACGGTTGTACCACCAAAACCGTCGACGTCGACCCCCTACGCCACGTCAACTGCTCTCCCAATCCAACCCAAAGAGAAGACTTCGCCCATTAAAATGAGCTCTTATTCCGAAGGGAAGGGTGTTCCATCCTCAAATGAGGGGATTAGCAAGAGGCCAATTTATCCCAATTTCCCATTCTCGCCCTTCACTTCTCCAGGCACGTCCCCTTTTGCGAGGAGGCGACAGTTCAAAGAATCCCAGCGTGTGAGCATGGAGAGGATCGGGGACAATCTTCAACTCAATCAGTACCAACTCAAGGAGTCCATCGGACAGGGATCGTACGGCATTGTGAAGCTGGCCTACAATGAGGAAGATGACCGGAATTATGTAATTATTTTTAAAAACTCTGTTTAATGCGGCAGATAAGGATATGGGTTCAAAGTTAAATATCCTGGTTCCCTGTGCCTTTATTTATTAGGCCATGAAGATCCTCTCCAAGAGGAAGCTTCTTCAAAAGGCTGGGATTTTTGGTCGGGTAGCTCCAAATCGGACAGCTCCTAATCCATTGGATAGGGTTTACCGTGAAGTTGCCATTTTGAAAAAATTAGATCATCCCAATGTTGTCAAACTGGTGGAAGTACTAAATGATAATGATGAGGATAGTTTATATTTAGGTAAGTTTGGAATTTTGAGTATTATTTATTAATACTAGGAATTAAATGATAATTAACTTTTGGATTATTATTCTTTAGTTTTTGAGCTTTTGGAACGAGGTGAAGTGTTGGAAGTACCCACGGAAAGTCCTCTCTCGGAGGAAAAAGCATGGAAGTATTTCCGAGATGTTGTCCTGGGCTTGGAGTACCTGCACTACCAAAAAATTTGCCATAGGGATTTGAAACCATCAAATCTATTATTAAGTGATGAAGATCATATTAAAATTGCAGACTTTGGAGTTTGTAACGAGTTTAACTGTGAAGATGATGCAATTCTCACGAGTACACTTGGGACTCCGGCTTTTATTGCACCAGGTAAAGATGTTTTTTGCACACAACCAAGAGTATGATGCATGATATGACAGTAGCCTCTGTTAAATATATTAAAATTCATGACTTAATTCATAATATTTTTGTTACAGAGGCGCTGGCCGCTTCAAGGGAAAGTTATAGTGGTAAAATGGCAGATATTTGGCAGTTGGGGGTAACTCTTTATGCCCTCGTTTATGGACAAGTCCCATTTCATGAAAAGGATCGGATGAAACTTTATGAGAAAATTCAGTCGGAAGAACTAAATTTCAAGAGTAAACCAGAAATTTCTTTGTTGCTCAAAAACCTTATAGAAAGTATGCTTCAAAAGGATCCCAAACAGCGAATTACTCTCCCTCAGATAAAGGTACATAGTTCATTCCCCTGAACTTGCAGTGGCAGTGTACATTATTTTGCAGTATAACTCTTGTAATTATTATCATTATTTATTTTTTAAATCATAGCTTCACAACTGGGTAACCAAAGAGGGTAATTTCCCTCTTCCCTCCGAAGAGGAGAATTGTACAAGTTATGTGGAAGTAACGGAAGACGATATTATCAATTGTGTTCGACCCATCCCAAAACTAGACACAATTATCCTCGTGAAAACAATGCTGAAAAATCATTCTTTCCAACATCCTTTCAGACGGAACTCTGCCGGTCGGAATCCACTCCACGTTAACGGTCGCTCCCACTCTGCTCCTGGATCTTATGACCTATTTTTTGAAAGGTATGAATTGTGGACTGTAACTCGTATTATAACATTAAATACAACTCGAGGACAATGCTGTATTATATATTTTTTTCATAGAAAAATGTCCTTGGACTCCGGCCTCTTGCCAATTGTAACCGAGTCCAAGTGGGAGCAACCTTGTGGAAGATCTTCTGTTGGTTTTCAAAGAAGAACGGAAAAAATGGTGCTGAATGATAAGCCCCCGGGAGCACAATTGGGCACAACAGTGTCACCAAAGAAAAACTGATGTCGCATAATCCAAATACTCATTTTGTTCTCATTGTCCAAGTCTTGCTCTTACTACGTAACATACGTCTGTAGTTATTGTCTGTTCCGACAATTTTTACTACACACATAATCCGAAGGGTGGAACCCTGGGTGAATGAAACTCTTTGTGAAAATGCTCTGTCCGTCGTCTAGGTGCCCATAACCAGAAGCCATACAAACTTTTAACAGCTCCAAATTTTGAAGACTTATTGTCGGATATTTTTAAATAAGAGATACTATTTACAAACTTCCGGGTAGTTAATTGAAGAAATAAGGAATGGTCAAGGGATTTTTCAATCGTGGCTGGGAATATGTACCTGGGTTCCACCCTTACTTTTTTAATGGTACATTTGTTTATCCTACTTTGAGTCTTACAACCATGACCATATCAACTCTCCATACACAGTAATTTTAAGGCCCCTCTCCCTCCTCATTCATAAAGTGTCTTCGTACGTGTTACTTATCCATGGCTTACTTACATAACTTCAAAAAAATGCAGAACCTTTACTGTCTCTCTGCTAATCTTGGTCTCCAAACTTTTTAGCCGCTATTGGCATTAAACACATAATAATAATAATACTATCCCTTACGTACACACTCATGCATGAGTGTGCACACCTCTAGTTAGTGTGTATGAAATCTACTGATATTCAAATGTGCACACTTTAAACAAATATTCCTAAAACAGAGTCATTCAGTTGAGAAAAGTTATAAGAAAAATCCCGTACAGGAGGTTATCATCCTTACGTATTTACATCCCAAGACGCCCAAGCAGAAGAAGAAGAATCCTCCTGCCCAGCAATAACCTGACTTTTCTGTACTCGTATTTATATTGTGTAATCTTACTTACCTGATATTAAGACCTCTGATTTATTATGATTACATATGTATTTATGTATTCCAAAAAAACTCATCAAGTCACTCACCTTGCCAACACAAATACAAAAATGTGTGAGGTTTATCTAATTTGTCTTTCCATGGTTTTATTAAGTCTCCCGTTATTGTATACTCGGACTTGGTCGCATATCCAAAATTACAAAACATATGTTTGTAATTGATGAGTGGTGCTATTCAATGCGCTTATCTGAATACATTCCTTTTAGTGTTTTTAACATTTTGAAATTAATTCTGTCTGATTTGAACACGTTTTTAATAATAAACAAAGATGCAATGTCATAACATGAAATTTATTACAAACCAACAAATACTCATCATCATAATACTCGTGAGAACATCTATCTGTCCATCCATTTATGGAACATTAAAATAGCTTGTAAAAAAATTCATAGCCCAAACCAACTACATGCCTCAATGCAATAAAAAATGATTACATTTTTCACACTGCATTTGAGATGGAGTGAACCCAAATGTAATTCATTAAATTTTACTCATCTTTCTTAAATCTAGATCTTGACCTATGCTAAAAATATAGTCGGATTTATTTTTAAAAAGGTTGTCGTCCCAATGGAATAAATCTTTGTACCAAAAGTGACTTTCCCCCATTCTTCCTACGTTTTTTGAGAAATCTCCTCACCCTACAAATGAACAAGTGATTTGATCCACCAAACGGCTACGGCCATCGAAATCAATCAACTGTCCAAACAACTAAATAATTTGCTCCTCACCAACAAAAGAGCTAAACTAGATCATAAAAAATCAAATGTTACTATTTGCATTGGTGCAACAAAGGTACATCCCTGCTGCATCCTATAAAAACATGGCCATACCACATATGCATGTACATCGCATAGTATTTAGATGCTTTGTGATTCAGTGAAGCTGAGAACTGACTTTGCTTGCTTGAGATTGGCTTGGGAATGATTGTAGAAAAATTTCATTAATCAGAGCATCCTTATGATTATATTCATTCATTCATGACGCGTCCCAATTGAGAGCATATCTAATATCCACCAACTGTGGAAAGCCGTGCCGTAATTGCAGTGTAATGAAGCATGAAGCGTTTACCTTAACTTGGATTGCACATCCAACAGCACAGCTTGCCAACCAACCAAAAAGATTCTCAAGCTGAACAATTGCCCATTATTGGCAATATTACATGTAGTCGCAAAAGAGAAGAACAGCAGAGCCCATCGTTTCTCAACCCCCTGTTTCTCGTACTAATTCAATCTGAGAAAAGCAAGGTTTTGAAATAGCATGAGACTGCTCAACTGTCACAACAAAACGGTGACAATGCCTTGGCAGAGAGAAATGCAAATGGAATTAAGCACGAACTCCATTTCAGAGAGAAATCCTTTGAGCCTGTAGCTCAAGTTTAATTGTCTTTTTTCCGTAATAATGAGTCTATTGAACATTGCAAAATCTGTGTTTCAAAGTGTCAGTCACTTTTTGCTTTGAGAAATATTAAATGACGGGATATGTAAATTTAAATTTAACGCAAATGCACCAAGAAATTGGAGGATGACCAACAACTTTGCCCGTCCGAACGTATCAAGTCCATGAATAAATTGGACGATAAAGGATGATATGAAATGTGAATTTCTATTCATCCGTTTGAGGATTGTTGCAATGCAATTGTTTATTCCGCCTGTCTACATGACATGACATGGCTTCACAGATTTTGCATGATGTGATCTGTAAGTTTTGCAGGTAAGGTAAGGTAGCAGTAGCAGCATCACCACAACCAACCAATACTAAAGCCACGGCTTCCCACAACTAGTGCAGCTATGTGTGAGTGCCATGTCGTTGTTGCAAAAATTGCATGCACACTAAAGTGCAGTTTTAATTTACATATCAGAGCACTGAAAGGATCATAAAAGTCCAAACCAACACCAACCTGCAGCAGCATCAGGCTGTTGTGCAGAATATGCACATTTCTTTCCTAATGAAAGGTGAAGCAAAAGACGAAGGATGATGATGATGCTGCTGCTGCTCAATACATTAACTAAAACTTATTTATGTTGTTATTTTGGATTTATTTAATGCAATTTGGCTTTGGTTGGTATTAAACTTGAAGTTGAACCCTTGACTTGACTTGGCTTTGGTTTGGTGGCCTGATTTCAGCTCAGTCTTCGTTTCATTTTAATGCGAAATGATTTTCAACTTTCCATCACCCTGTGGTTGGTTATTAGCCTTTGTTGGTGGTTGACAAGGTACTCTTTCTGTGCTTAATAATGCCAATGTGGCCATTCAGCCCTGCCTATGCTGTATGCATAGATGGATGTGTGGATGGATGGGGGATGCCAGAATAATAATGCAAATGAAAAGGGCTGTCGACGTGCAGAGATATTAAAGGCCGGAAATAAAATGAGAGTTTCATGATGATGGCTGAGTCCCTGATGATCAACATCATATAAAAATTTCTCTTGTTTTCAACCTTTTTATTAGTTTTTTTCAATAAATGCAATGCGTTTATGTAGCTTCTACTTCAAAATTTGAGGATGTTTGCATTTAAGTTGGCAATTTTCAGGGCAGTGAAAACTTTTAACTACATCATAAAAATTTATGCAATTAAAGAAATTTTGTATTTAAGCCAATGAGACTTATAAAAGAAATATTTTAGCAGGGACATTTATTTTTCTTCCACATTCATCAATACCAAATCAAAGTCTACTGTGGAGTGATGACACTAATTTCAAGATTTTTGACAATTTGTGGAATCATGTCCAAATGCATAGGCCCCCCTTTTTCCCTTGGTCGACGTGAAGAAGGGGCAGAGAGATGCCGCTATGCTGAAAGAAAGAAAGAGCTGGCTGGCAGCTTTCACAGTTTCTTTTTTACCAACTCCTCTCCTCTTTCCTGCAAGCCAGCCAGCTCTCTGACTGCTTTGTACTGCTCCCTTCTTAAGCTTTGCCTTTACACAGCTCAGGATGGAGGAATAAACCCCTTTCTGACTTGCATGCTCGGGTGCCTACTGGTATTGCAATGCTGTCCCACGCAGTGTTGGAGCCTGTGTGTGTGTGCAACATTTTGATTCTAAACTACCCAAGCTAGGTTGAGTTGAGTTGAGAGGCATAGGCGACAAAATAGAAAAGAGAAGAGATAATATCCCATCGTCAGTCCGTATCCTCAGGTTACACCAACCAAACCAAACCAATTGCATTGTGTTTCATGTCGTGGTGGATGGATCTCACCAACCAAAGTTAAGCTCACAACTCAACTTGACTTACTCAATTTCCCATCATCAGCAGAGTAAAGAGTGAAATAAAATAAAGCAAAAAAGTCATTCCAATCTCATACTGACTCTGCATAATGGCCAAACCGTAACACCAACAGCAACACTGGCTAAAACTTAAAACTTAAATTTCCTCACAAATTCAATCCTCATTTCTTTGGGGCTTTACATCACTCACGCACGACAAGGATAACCTACCCCAGCCAGGTAGGGAGGGAGGAGTAAGTAAAGGATGGAGTGAGAGAGAGACTGTAGTTGTGGTCAACTCAAAATTGGCGTCTTGTATCGTAAATAAATGAAAAATAAATAAAAATTGTGGAACTGGAAAGCAAAGGTGTGGAAATGACTCATTTCCAAGAAGAGGAAAAAGCTCATCAACGATCTGAAGACGGAGAAAGTTGAAATTTTTGTGACTTTTAATAATTTAAATTAAAAACTCTGAGAATGTGGCTATAAAAGGAAATAGCCAAAGGATCCTTTAGAGCTGTCGCAGAACAGCAATTTTCTCCCAACCCTTCACCCACAATTAGTAGAGAAATGCCTGGATAAGTCTCAATTTGGGACTAAAATTATTCAAACGATCAAAACGACAAGGTGTGGAACAAAGTAAAACACAAATCCTCTTTACTTAAATATACTCAAAATTCACGTTAAACAAAACTTTGTTTGTACTCCATCCACCGAGTACTTAACAAAATAAATAAATAACAAAAACGAAAGAAGGAAACCAAACACAAAGCAGAAGGCTAATGTCACAAATACCAGCCAAATTCATTCAACTCAAGCCCAA
>JAQIWC010000268.1:0-11077 GCA_034694605.1 Folsomia penicula | reverse complement strand
TAGTTTGTCTAACCGGTTATCCTTAATTGGCCTTTCAGGTCAATTTGAAAAAGAAAAACGTGATAATCTTTTCTTGCTGAGCCGATTTTTTTAATTTTGGAAAAATTCTCACGTTTTTCATTTTAAAAACATTCTGAATGCTTTTTTTGAGATTGTAGACTAGACAAACTATACATATTCGTGATCTAGGAGAGTGGACCTTTCGAATGACACCTTTCCTGACCTTGTAGGTCAAAGTTTAAAATTTGACCGCTCCCCCGTCACACCCTCTGCTGGTGGGCCTATGGGCCCATTCAGAAATTCTGTTGGTGTCAAAGTTACTCATTTTGTGTGGGCTGTCTGCCAAAAAAGTTTGGCCCCCCTCGGCCGCAGAAAGGGGTGAGTCCCTCCTCTTAAGCGCAAGCAGGTCTTTAGATTATGGCGGTTTAACATTTCAACTGGTCTAAAAAAGCAAATACATGATCAATAAATTGGTTGAAGTAGTTCCTTGGTGTACATTAATAAAATTAACGCATGCAAAATCAGCGATGAAAAATTCACAATACCATTACCAGCATAGTCTCAAATTCATTTTCAGCAATGGAATGGATTATACAAATGTGTGCATGAAGGTAAAGTAAAAGGAAGTTAATGCATTGATCTTTCGATAACAATGCCTTGTGTGCAAAGCCGTTATGCTACATATGTATGTACCTTTAATGTGCTACAATTCTATGGAGTACTTCTTATTGTGCGTTGTGCATGAATGTTATTGGCCTCAATGGATAGGATATATGTAGCCTGTTTTCATCTAATTACTACTTGTTTGAATGCACATATGCATTTTGAGTTTGAATGCGCGTAACTGCTTCCTAAATTACTAATTTAATTGTACCCAAACTAATTTTTGGTTAAATGTATTTTAATGACAGGGTACAAGGACTGACTTGTCCTTTAATTTTATGACAAAGAAAATAAAGTATTTACTTACATACATAGAGTGTCTATGTGTGTAAGTACGTTATTCCATCCTTCAATTGTAGTGTGTTGCTGAGCGTTGCTGACGAAGTGGTACTGGTTACATAATGAAAACAATAATAAAAACAAACATTATTCATGGAGTTAACAAAACGGGGAAATAAATGCACAACCCAACTTTATTAACTTAATTAAGTAGGGAACTAATTAAATACCAATAAATTTTGGTTTATGAAGTGTAAAGTTAAGGTACAATTATCAAAACAAAGTCAATAATTACAGGCCACAACACCAATATTGATGGATCTTATAACTGTAAGCCGTTTGAGACTTTATGCTTTATGTTTTGAAGCCACAAAAAATAAAAGAGTTACAATTTTACTAATGTTATTATCAAAATGGAATTATTTCTTGATACATTGTTGATTGTAGTTTAATGAGAAATTGAAAACAAATATTTGATATAAAGGATGGGACCAGCTTCATTACGAGGTCGTTAATGAGAATAAATAAAAGTAAATAATCTAACAGCGTCCTTTCGTAAACAATTCATGCAAGTGAAACAAATTTTAATAATTTTGCCATTGATTTGTGTTAAAGAATGAAATTCATATAAACACTGACAATCATGCAGTTTGTTAATGGTTTTGGATATTACGAGACAGTGTCTCGGAGACACGTAACAATCCAAAATAAGGAGCTTGTTGCAAATCTCGTTTCATGTATAATATGTATCTTCTCAAGGACAAAACTGCGTATGAGAATCAACACGAAGCTTTATTTCATTTAGGCTACGTACGATCACAAATAGTAACGGCTTAACAAAAAAGAATTATCAGGAAAAATATGAGCTGTTGCCTGCACTATATTTTTACCCAACAGATGATGATTGCGTAATCAAACTTCAGTAACTTGTCTACTTGATTGATCCTGAATTGGACTTGAGATTTTCATGATATTGTTTTAGTGTACAAAATTATTTGTTTGTTGATGATCTATTAATACCGATAGCGATTTTCAATGAAGTGGATTATCCGCATGAAACTAAATATTAGGAATGAGTACTGTTATGACCCTGAAAAGTATGTAACGCATTCACATTTAATATTCATCATAATATGCATGTTCATTTAGAATATAACATTTTTTGTAGAAGCGTTCATAGTTATGAATTACTAACGATTAAACAAACCTCACCAGATTATTCTACATGCGTGTATCAAATTGACGCAAAAAGAAAACTTAAGACCAAGCATTTTGAGTTGATCTGATCTTTGTCGAGCAAATCCCATGAATGAATTAGTCATAATTTCTCCTCTTCTTCTTCACTTGCTTGGTTTCATATTTCAATAAAATGAAACCAGCTAAGGGTTTGGATGGAATGGCATTTGGCTCCTTTCCGGTTCACCACATAATCTGCACGGATGGATGTACATACAACAACGTGCATGTTTATTAACAAGTAAAGATAAAGAAAGATTCCAGGCGTCAAGTTTCGTGGAAAATGTACCCAATTACGAATTGCCCAGTCATGATAATTTGCATATATACAATTACAAATAACATTGGCATTTCTTGGCTTTAGATAACTTGTCTTGTACATTACTTAGAATCTAGATGAATACATCGTGAAAGTACACGCTCACGGCTGTACCCATTTCATACAATATTATTGAATTAAAAGTTTTCATCAGATTCAGTCAGATTCTTATGTATTTATATTTTTTTGCCTGAACTTAACAAGCATGGACATGAGTGATGTTCAAACAAAAAGAAAATGAAGGTAGGGCAGAATTAGAACGGTACCCAAACCTTACAACAATCAAGTAGTGGAAAAATACTACCCTAAACAAGCCAACTGCAAATTTTCTTGAATGAGCTGCTGACTAACAATAAGTTGCAATTCTGGTTCTCCCACAACAGAGTGCTATGTATGTATGCGGTGCACAGTATGTATTCATACATTTCAATAATCAAACAATCAAGATCACGTCTTAGATGTCTGCCGTAGTTTGTGCATACTTCGACTGAACTGTACTCTCCAACCTATTTGGATGAATGCAGTGTGAATGTTGTGTTATATTTATTTAGTTTGTTGTGGTGTGGTATGTGGATGCGTGCCTATTTACCACACGTACACAAAACATAAACAACAAAGGCAATTCGAAACAAGGAAGTTGACTCACACAAACTGATTTTGATTTTGAGAATCAAAAGTCATCTAGTCTCATCTAATGTGACAGTCGCATCCTACTTTGTTTGTATTTCATTGGTGTTAACCTTTCATACATGTTTTGAAATTGGGATGCATTGCCCATGTTTACTTACATACACATCACAAGGACTGTGAGTCATTCCATCTTAATTGCCTTACATGCACACAAACATACAGCAATAAGTTGATTAGTAGTTGTAGTTTTCTGGCTCTGATGACTGACACTGACAATATCCATAATAGGCTTCAAATAATTAAAATTAAACCAATCTTACTTTCAATGAATGAATGAATGCAACACAAGCAAGTCCATTATTCATGGGCTTACAGATTCATAAAGATTGATGGATGCAAGAAAAAGTTGTGAAGAGAGAGCAACTCGCAATAAATAGAACAAACTACATTCTAGCTGGCTATAACTGGCTGCAGAATCTAGGCAAACAAGCCCACGTACAGTGTTTACTGCAAAGAGATGGGATATGTGAACTCAAACCACTAACGCCACTTATTGTTAGGTTGGAAAATGTGCACATGCAAATTCGAGATAAAATAATAGCAAATGACAAAGTGATTCTGCAGAAAACAAGTATGAATGCCAAATAAATTCCAAAGCAAAGCAAAACCGAAGTGAACCAACCAGTAACATAATCACGCTGCAGCCAACTAGTGCAAAAATATTTGCAAAGTGATGACGGGACTGCAGATAATCGCATTATCATTGTACTGTAGTGGTTTGTTATTATTCATACTCGTATGCATCTTTGGTTGGTTGTTGTTATGCTGGTTGAATGCACTCCAACTCTTCTTTATTTCACAGCTTCAATGAGCTAACCACCAACTACATTGATAAACCAGCCAATCTCCTTCTATGTACATCCTTAGTCATTCATTCATTCTTGGATTCACCCATCATGCTTTGTACGTACATAGAAAGATGGACTGCTTGCAGATTCTTTTCTGCAACATTATACATGGACAACAGCGTTTGCCAAACTGCAGACGGAAAGAATGCGAATAATAATAATATTATGCGTCATCATCTTCCTGCACCACTATACATATAATGATGATAATGGTGGTTTAAACTGTTAAATTAGTTGGTCTTCCTTTCATACAAAACAATAACAATGAACTGTAATTGGTCCGTTTGTATGCAAGTACATAAATGCGCATTGGTTTTTCTAGAATTCTGAATTACTTATTTGGAAGCAAACATTAAAATATGCAAAGTTGAAATACTTTGAAACTATATCCGTACAAGGATGCATTGAACTAATAGCTCGTACCATATCGTCACGTAAATGCTTTGGTATGTGCGTATTTATTTCACGTCTTACGTACAACTTGAGCAGCATAAAACAGTGATAATCAATGCTTGGATTGCTTTTATTCAAGTCCGAGTACACAAAAAACTCGTAGACTATCAAAGTGCGTCTGTTCAAAAATTCCGTTGTTCGCAAAGTTCTAATTTCTTGGTTGTTGGGGTGCAGTGTAAATAGTTTTATTCGTTTTCTTATAAATGCCACCTCAATTTTTGAAGCTCTAAATTTGTCATGTAAGGGTAGCCAAAATGAAAAAGCTCGATGAAATATTCAAACTAGGAAATTCTGTGAACCCATCATCATGACATTTTGATATTTCACACATTGTGGCGTACTTTTTCCATCCAAATAAAGAAATTTATTTGTTACGAAGATAAAAAATCGACTCACACCATCAGCTCATGCATACAAGTAAACAATCACATAAACAAGTCCAAAGTTCACTTGACTCATTGAATGACTGTCAGATGCAAAAACATTATACGTAACCAGGAAAAACCAGAGGATACTCGCGAATGCTTGCTTTGTATGTAAACCTAAACTCTGCAACTAACTTGTTTATTTTTTATTGAACGTAAACATGGAATACTGACATTGTTTGTAAGTGACGTTTAGATGCATAATTTATCTGCAGATTTGATGCATTATTTTTTTTATTTTAGATTAATCACTCTATTTAAGAGCAATGCACAATCACTTTCTTGTGAATCTCCTCAATCATCATTTCAGAGTACATGGAACTCAATCATTCAAGAGAATCCCACATCAGACATTTGTGTGTCTTAGATTTAAAGAGTAGGAAAGCAAGCAAGAAGATCAACAACATGAAATGAAGTATATTTTGTTTTGATCACGTAGGCAGTTAAGCATGATATTATTCAGCATCATTTTTCCATGCACTGCAGCTAAACTACATAAAGGAGGATGTTTACGTTGACGCCAAACGAACGCATCTCATCGAAAAGAGGTCAAAGCCTCCAACAAATGATGTTATTGTTGCCCTTCGTCCCTCGGATGTTTTTCTGGTGATGATGATGATGGCTTAATGGACGGTAATGAAACTCATTCATAATTATGAGAATCTCTTGGCATCTAAATGGGTACGTATTTTTGTTTTATGGAGTTTTGTATTGTTTTCTATTCAATTTGACTTCAATTCTATTCCGGTTTTATTTTCTCAGAGTTTCTGCAATATTTGGAGTTACTCAAGCGACACCTGAGATTAATTTGTAGTTTCAAAAACGTTCTACAATTTTCATACTGTTTTTTTTCTTTCATCTGCTTGTAATGTGACTGAAGTCGATTCTCCAGACAGCCTTGTACTATCATAGTCTACAATGCATACCTTCTCGAAGCATGTGTCAACTAAATATGGAATTGTAGTAGGAACAAGGCAAATTGATAATTATGTGACAAAGCAGTCAAAAGAATAAAACATAAGATATTTAGGCAAATATTTACATTTATGCAAAAGTATTTAGAAAAATGTGGCCGTGTAACGATCGAATTGAGTTTACAGGCTTGGCTTATTAGATTTGGAGCATCTATTATTCAATTCCAACCACTGAGACCTACACGTATCTTCCTAATCAGGTAAAATGGTAGCAAGCATCAATAATTCATAAAATGTGGTATTTTCCTATAACCCAATGTCCCACAAAAAATATCAAGTTTGAGCAAACCTAGATAAATAAACGCAGCTAAACTGCGATTCACACATTACTCACTGATGCTTATCTGCTAATACCTACTTTGAAGTGAAGTAAAACAAATTTGCTATGTTATATATGATCAAAAAAATTAAAATTTGGATCAATCATGCTCAAAGTCATTTTGAAGCTAAGTTTTATACAAGTACCTTAATTTCTAGTTGCAGTCTCTTCCGTAACACGTAAACAAACAAATCATGTACTAAACAATACACGTCATACGAACAGTAAACCTCCAACCTCGGGAACAACTTTGTGCCTTGCTGCTTCATTTTCTTGTGCTACCCAAGACCTGCATACATTATATTTACCATTTCTGAGAAGCAATAAAGAGCTAAATTGAAAATGCCTTCGCTTTGCAATGCTTTCGTTGCATTGGCATCATCATCATCATCATCCACCATCACAAAGCTGTATATGTTGCCTGCCATCCTTATGAGTTAAACTTGTTTTAAAATATTGTAATTTAAATTTCGACATTCTTTTTTATTGAAATATTATGATCTACATTGAATTTTAAATTACCATTCGTTCGTTAATGAAATCAATGCAGACCAAATCTTTTTGGTAGTTTTACCTCCACAATATAAAAAATAACGTTTCAATGTAAATTCTGATAGATTTCATTGCACTAATAGTACGTGCATCACACAAGCTGGGCGATTAATTAAGCAAATTAATAAAGATATATACAAACTATTTAACTTGAGGATAACTTTTAGAAAAAATATAATGCCAGCAGAAGGCTATCTCTATCTTTCTTTTCAAGTTTACATACATATGCACTTGTTATTGTGGAGGAAATTTGCTAAATTGTCAACACACCCATTTGTTTTATTCATCGTCTGCTTTTTGTATTCCTGGACAATAATTCCATTGAGATTTTCTACAAACATATCAAACCTCAAGTAGTTTAGAAAGTGAACAGAACAAGAGCTATGTTTTTGTAATTTGAAGTTCACCACAAGATTCAGGCAAACCTGGTGTAACAAATAAAAATAACACCAACAAGCAGAAGATACGAGTATAAGCAAACCCGGAAATCTTATCTTTTTTGATTGTGGATTTTTGTATTGAACTCGTAAACAAATGCTCAGTTGAATGAATGAACTGAGCCTTTTACACATGCGTGCATACAAGTCAAAGTGGATTTTAGTCGATAACGTAACTGTTAGCTTAGCTTCAAAAAGGAAAACTAGCTTTTGATTGTATACAGACCTCCACATAACAGCACAAATCAGCACAAATACACTCCTTTATTACCTGTATCATACAATAAAGGCTGCATGTATAAACCTGCCTATAATTTAGTGCATTAAATTCCTATGAATACTATTCCAAGCAAACATGCACACATACTTCTGCCTAACAAGTCGTTTACCTGATGGCTGTGACACAAAATCACCGGTATATTTAAGCAGACTGTTGGGTTCAATAAAGTGTTGTTATTATTATTTTGCTATTACGCAGGGCTTACTCGCCCTTCAGTTCTGTGGTTATTGGGAGTTGTGTCAAAGACCTTTTAAATCCAATGTTCCACTTCCATTGTATTTATTTTATTTCCCAATCGAAATGAAGCTCCACAATCCCACGCAGACTTGATGTGAATGAGGTTTGCTTGTAATACTAAACACCATTGGAATGGAAATGGAAATAAAAGACTGGAATTATTGAAAAAGTTGCATCGTATATATCAGCTAAAATTACATGATCCATTGTGACCTAAAAATCAAGACCTGTAATTATATCATGACCAAAATGATTTTTAAAACTTCACACAAATTAGACGAACGCCAAAAAGTCTGGGTATAAAAAGGAGCCAACCTTTTGAACTAGGATAGCATACAATCGTCATCCAAGAATGTCATTCATTCATGATAGGATGGGTTGCACCCGAGATTTTGCAGAGATTTTTATACAATGGAGAAGAAAAGCAAGCATCAAATAAACGAAAGAAAACAAATCTGAAATGCAGCTTAAGCTTATCCACGACCAGTTTATTTTCAATCTTTTTTAATAAGACGAGAGAACATCAGAAATAATCCTTAAAACATTCCAACAATAAATTGGGCCAAATGCCAGGCATCAAATATGCAAATTTTAGCGTTGATTACATTTACATACATATGATTTTATATGCGAGCGAAACTCTTAACTAGAGTTTTAAACGTCGTGAGATCAAAGATGGTGATTTTTATTATTTGATTATTAATTATCACAGTCAAACCCTTGTCTTTAACTTCCTAGTCGAATACGACACAATTTGATTACGACTCTTTGTTGTACCTTAGATCGGAGTTGGAATAATGTGTGGACATATACACTTTGATGTTTGATCATTGAGTATTATGTATTCCAGTAACGCCAAGATATTTCTGACTATTCGCATAAATTATCTATATATAAATTCTATTGTACTGGGTTTGTAACAGATTAGACAGGTAGTGTTTGAAGCTTTCTGAAGCCAAAACTTTTCCATATATTATTTTCATCCATCCCTGAGTAGTCAAAATTAAGCACAGAGCAATTGATTAGATGATGCAAATGTGCGTTTCTTATACTTTTATTGTGGTCAGAGCAAGAGCACTTGCACATAAACACGTAAACACTTGCACTAAAAGCAATTAAACAAAGAATTTAGTAATGTCAGCCAATATTGTACTAACCAAATATTTCACTACGACAGGATTGCGTCTTTGTTTTCTAGGCAAATATAAAATATAAACAAAAATACATTTTAATTGTGTCCTAGCTCAATTTCATATTGTATCTTATTATTTGTTGATAAAGTACGAAACATGTGCAAAATATATACAAAAAAGAAAGAGCAGGGAAAGTGGAACATAAACAGGAAATGGCACATGGCAAGCAGAAAATTTTGCTTGCGTGTATGAAAGGGTACATACATAGGTGTACTTATTTTCCAGTAATTTCTAAAACTGTGCGTGTAAAGCATGGAAATAGATACACTCAAAGTAAAGTAAAGGAAATATGTTAGTACGTGTAGAAGCATTTTGAATATTACCTAGTTGTGTGCATATAACTGTTACCATTTTAAGCCGCAATAATTTCCTGAGTAATGAAGATACCAACTTCAAACAACATTTGCCAGTTTGCTAAATGTATATCATTTCTATTCCATACAATAGTTTTTAAAATTTCGTTTTCAGACGACCACAGGGCAGAACGGTACCGAAAAATACCAATAGCTAAAATTACGGTTCAATTTTTTGAGAAATAGCGTTGTCATTCCGCGGAGGAACATTTTCATAAATTCATCTTATCGTAGGACTCAGACTAGGCGATTTGCTATTTTTTGCAGTAAAAATTATAATTTTGGGTACAGCGGTTCAAAAATGGCATCGGTTGATCGGGAGCATAAAAATGTTAAAATAAATTCACTTTAATCTACTTTTTGGCATTTTTGTATCCCAAACCAAAAAGAATTGTAGCACTTAGATCATATTGCTATTTCTAGATAGATTAGACACTTGAAATTTTACAGTGATGAACTGGACATCCTACATTTAGTATTTGACGTGTAATGTTCCTCGATGTAAGAGAAAGTGACATTTTGCTATCTCCAGGAAGATATGCAAATTTAAATAACACTAATGAACATTGATTCATATTAAGATATTTATTATGAAGCTAGTAGTCCATACTAATTAAATAATAACATTTGAATCAATAAAAAAAATTTTAGCAGGAAATATCCACTAGAAAGTGAGCGCGTGCCAGCTCATCTCAAAATGCGTACCCGACAAGTTGACCCTAGAGTAAACTGGCTATTCTTACACAACACAGCATCTCAGCTGTTATTCATCTATCTTGTTTGATAGCTTGAAGTTCGAAGCTAAAAGAAAAATTGAAATTCCTTTTTTATTTTGAAATTTCAGTCAGCTGGAACAATTTTTATGTGAAAAGTGTGAATTTTGCCTTTTATGCTTTGTCGACCCCCAGTACCCAAACCCACCCAATACTATCGGATCTTTTTCTGTCATCAATACTCCACATTCATAGGAGCCTATGTGTAGTATTGGTAGTTGCCTGACTGTATGCGTAGAGCATTTATAGAATTTTTAGTTCGGAACAAATTTTGGACAAAATAATTGTGTGCCGCCCGCGCGCGTTCAGGGCGCTGTATCTTTGAAAGTTTGACAAACACAGAAAAAATTTAACATGCATTTTGAAGCTATTGAATGAGGGTATCTAACACAGCTTATTCCATTATTCTATCTTCACTGGTTTCTGAACTACGATTCGGTAACACTTACTCGGTCCAGACTAGGTATGGTATGAAATTGCAATTAAGTAGGTACATATTTTTCATTGTATTCCTACATAATTAAGACCTCATGGCTTAGGTTTCGACTGACGATGAATACAAAAACTCAAGTCGAGATTGGACTTCAGTGGCCCTTTAAACCAATATTCCTGCCACTCCCGAGTGAAGCATATTGTTTAAATGAAGTTTTCATTAACTCGTCCCACAGTGATGATGAGCTAAAAAATTATTTACTTTTTCTCTGCCCATCAAATTTTGAAGATTATCAAACTTATGCAAGTTAGATTTATGTCTTCATATTTAATGAGTATTTTTATTTGAGGGTTTATTAAATACGTACTTTTGTGATTTTTAGTTAATCTACCGATACATTGTTGGAGGATCAGATTTCCTGAGTGTTACCTTTTACTTTGCTACTTTTGTGATTCATTGTGTCCTGCACAAGATTCAAAATATATTTGGATGGCTGATATGCATTTCCACTTTGGTATCCACTTGTCTGTTCTTGCCTTATGGGATCTTAACGTTCATAAATGCTCCATGGTTGGATGTGAAGACTACAACAGGATGTTTAATTGGCTGTAAG
>JAQIWC010000267.1:0-11079 GCA_034694605.1 Folsomia penicula | reverse complement strand
TTGATCCTAACAATAAAAGTGGAGCAAGTGTGTTGTTGCATAATAAACATTCACCTACCGTACCTATCTTTAGCTCTTGGGTAAATATACACCCAGTGTTTTCTAAAAATATATAAAATTCTAAAAATAAGTCGAGAACAAGAACAAACTCCGACCAAATCACTGAAATGTCATCCCCATCCTCCCAAAAAGTGCAAGTTTTCAGTTTTGCAAAATAATTCAACCTCATTTCATTCCATTTCCTCCTTGCAAAAAAAAATGTTGTCTCATCATCTTTTTATTTTGCAAACTTTTTTGCACTTTCAATTTTTAACATGAATGACATGACATGATGAATAGTGGGGGAGGGAAGACGAAGCATAACGAGACAAACAATAAATAATCATAAAGTTGGATAAGATGATGCAAAAAACTTCCACGTGGGCGAAATAATCTTGAGGTAAATCGGGGGCAGGAAAAAGTTTGCCAAAAAGAGTAGGCGTTGAGTTGAGTTGGCGTGAAGAGTGCAATTAATTACGAGGCTTTTTACATTTACACACTTAACTAGGACCCTCTCCTTGTCCCCGGATATAAATACATGCGTGACACGACACAAACCAAAGTATAAATAACAATAGAAATAAGATCATCCTGGAATAAAGCAGACTGTGTGGCACCTGACTGACTGACACCCCGTTTTTGCACCCGTATGTATAAAAATATGACTAAAGCTTATGTAATCCTTAATTTAGCTTATCTAATCCCAACCCCTACTGATTGATCGTCGCCTGGATAACCCATCTCCCAACCCTCTCCTTGACCGGCTCCTGCTCCCCAGCCCCCTCCTCCAACTGCAACTCTGGCTCCAACTTCAACGACCTCGTTGACCTCTTCTTCCCATAAACTCGACTAACCCTCCTCCCCCCACCTCCCAAATTTCCACCACCACCACCGCCCCCACTCCTCGACGTCGCATTGGACTCATGCCTCTCAATCTCTGTCGTCAAATTCCTCCCAAACGTGCTCGCCCTCCTGCCAACAGCACCCGGCGCACCCTTCGCTAAGACCCAGTCGTCCCCCAAATATTTGTTGATCTCCCCCACTTTACTGCGCTTGCTCGGCTTCGGGTCTAAGACCCGCTTCAGGAGTCGGAGGAACCTGGCCGTGAAGGAGGGGAAGGGTTCCGGAAGTTTGAGATTCTTCCGCTTCACCCAATCCATCCACGCCGAGTAGCCCGGGTCGAGATAGCAGAGGTCCGCAGAGGCCCAAGGGGGCTCCCCGGTGAGGCACGTCAGGAGGAGGATGGCCAATGACCATACGTCTTCCGAGGGTTGGGTCGTGTATCTTTCTTGGAGCACGATTTCGGCAACCTGCAAAGAAAATGGTAAATTGTAAAAATTTGCAGTCAATTATTGCAAAATTTTGATACAAATCCATACCTCCGGCGGACATCCCGGCCCATACACGGAACACGCCGTGAACTCAGTCTTCGTCTTGACCACCGTCGTCCCGGCCGGGAGGGTGTGGCCGAAATCCGCGAGTTTCACCAACGTCAAATCCTTCCGGAAAACGAGCACATTCTCCACCCTCACATCCCGGTGGACGAGATGAAAAGAGTGGATGAACTCCACGGCGGAGGTGAGCTGGGTGGCGAGGGATTTGACCGTCTCCTCCCCACCCCCCACCCCTCCGGCCCGGATGAAGCGGCCGAGGTCCCCGAAGGGGGCGTACTCCGCGGCGTAGATGAAGGCATTGTCCCAGAGGAAGGAGACGTTGTAGGCGGAGAGGATGGAGGGGTGGGGGGAGAGGAAGTAGGCGTAGTGCAGCTCACGACCAAATTCTTCGGCGGAGGTGGCCTCCCGGTGGATGGCTTTGAGGACGAGGCGTTCCCGCTGGTGGTGGGGGCGGACGAGGAGGAGTTTGGAGAAGCAGCCTTCGTTTAGAGTTTTGACGACGGTGAATTCGTCTTCCAGGGAGATTTCTTGGAGGGAGAGGACGAAGGAGTGTTTTGAGGAGGATTTGGTGGAGGGGGTGGGGGAGGATTCGGTCCGGGATGGGTGTGGTGGTGGTTCGAGGTAGCGGGCCATGTCGACGGGTAGACCCATGTGGGTAGAAAGTGACTGGATAACTGAATCACTGCTTGTTGTTTGCAAGGTTTAAGGTTTGTTTGCTTTTGCACTGGATTGATGATTCACTGGTTCACGAGATTTGAAACGTTGGGCACAAGGGACTTGACTCAGATAAGCGTTAGATAAAGGCTCTTGTTTTGTTCTCTCTTCAAAGATGACTAGATTGGATGACTGCTTGAAGCAAAATGAGACGATGGAGGAGAACACGGACCGGTTTTATGTATTTACTCAGAACTAGGATCGTGCGTTTGGGTGAGCGTACCGTGTATGATGGGGAGGAGGAGAGTGAGATTTACTCAAAGTTTAGTTTGCTTATAGAGTATTGCCGACATGGTTTCCTCGTACTCCACTATCAGTACTTTTCAGAACATCATGGGCGATCAGTTCATGTCATTGTCTGTACATAAAAATTAATTCAAGAAACAAGAATGGATCGTTTCTCATGAAATGAATCAGGCATAGAATGCATCTGCAATGCATCTACAAGGCGTCCTTGGTATGATGACCCCTACTGATTTCAATGTTTGTCCAGAAAGAAGACAATGTCCATGCATTCAATTGATAAAGATCTTTGAAATGAGAACATTGATATTTCTGATCCATTTATGATCCATGACACATTGTTGTACAGCATTTTCCCTGTGACTGGGTGAGAGTGCAAGGTACAATCTGGAACGTTGTTTCTTTCAGAAGCCGCACTGTTTATTTATTTGATGTAAAAACCCATCATGTTCCAAAAAGGCGTCCATTGACGTCATTCCCCAATGCGACTGGCTCTGGCTTTCTAGGAAATCCAGGGGAAACCGTGTTCTGCTCATCTCTCGAAATCGTTCTGCTCTGAGAATTTTGAGTGGATCCCAGTTGGTTGGTTCCGTACATTTATTGCTTCATGGCACCGTTCTTGGTTATTCATTTTGATACAATCTCTCCAAATGTATGTGAAACTGTGCAAAATTATTTGGCAAGGATCTTGTGGGGAAGTTGAAGGTGAATTCAGCCAGAGAAAAAATAATTTCTCATCTTACCAAGCCTCAGAATCAGGCATAAACACAAACAAGGAAAGATAATGAATTGGATAAGAAACAGGGGGATCGAAATTGAAACGAGTTCAGAGAATTTGCTAATGATGAAGGAGAAAGAATACAGACGCACGAAAGAAAACAAAGCCAAGCCAAGATCGGAAGGATCTGATGAATGAGATGCTGAGCGTTAATGTGTTTAATTGGTTTGGCTTCCTATTGTTTCTGTTCTGTCACTTGAGATGGATCAATCTGAATTCTTGGAATTGGTGAAGTTTATTGAGACTGGACAAGAGAAACGCATCATTTTCTTCAAATTACAGAAACTTGTTAAGAAAAATGCCACTGTTGCAGTATAATGAATAAGAATAAACAATGGAATAAAGTGAAAATGGGGAAAGTTGCGAGAAAATGTAAGATTTAAGCTCCACTATAAATTTTATAGAGAGGTTTTATATGGGATGCCGTATTCAGGTACCATATCCGTTTCGGCATACCAAAGTTTGGTCACTTCAAACCACCTTTGAGAATGTTCTATTGTTCTTCACCATAAGGATAACGGAATTCCATAGGTGTCGCAAAAATGCCGGTCAAAGTACTCTCAACAAAGTTCTTGGGTTTGAAAATATTGAAAGACGGTGGCAACAATTAGTCTGAAAATATTTCAAAACTGCCTCAACATGACAGGTTTATGCATTTTTGCATTTATTTTGCAATGCAGCTGCAGGGCGTGCCGATAAAGCAGAATATTTATGCATTTCTTCCCAAAGTTGGAAAGTCTGTCTCAGTTTGTTTGGACAGGAAGGAAATGCAGTCGCCATTTAAGTAATGTCCGAGGTTTAAGTACGCAGAGTACAGCTTTTACATGTTTTTTTTGTAAAATGTTCTGAATTTTGTTTAAATAACAAAGTTGTAAAGGAGGACGCCAACATTTTATGAGAGATCTGTATTTGACTGCGTTTGAAACAGGGGCAGAAAGATTTCCTCAAACGGTGTAGACTGAATGTTGCGTTATGTTTAATGTTTTTTTTATATCTGTAACAGACATGACAAGCTACTAGCGTTTAAATTTAAGGGAAGATTCATCCCTTCTGATTGGAAATGTGACAATCCAAAGCATTACCTGTAAAAATTTGTAAGATTTAATTGCCAATAAAATATTTATGAGGTGGATAAATTATTGACTTAATTCAGATACGATCTTTGCATTTTTTGCACTCATTGCACAGTCAAGTTTAACTACATTCGAAAGATAAATACAATCAAAATTACAAGAGCATGTAAGACGGAGAAGAATATCCAAGTTTATTCAATGAATCCCATGTAAATCACTGTTCTGAGAATGCAGGTAACCACCATATTTGCGAATCATAAAGACACTCCATGTCACCATTTCACATTTCTCTTTCTCTTGGATTGGACAATCTGCTTCCATCCAACTTTCACATGTAGATAACTCATCTTGGCATCTTTTGGCAAGGATCTTTTGGGATAGTTGAAGGTGAATTCATCCAAGAAACCATAATTTCTCATCTTACTTACCAAGCCTCATCTCCAGTCGTAGTAAACACAAACATAAACAACTTACCTAAGATCGGGATAAGACAGCATCCAACCAACCAACAAACCGAGTCAACCGTAACGAGTTCACAGAATTTCAGAGTACGTAAAACACACGCGTAAAAACCCCAACCGAGAGACAACTCTGAAATCGGAGAGATCTAATGAATGAGACAAAAGCTAAAGTGTTAATGTGTTTCTTAATGTAAAGAGCCTTTTAATTGGCGTCTGTCTCCATATGATCCAATTTGACACACGACACGACAGAGATCGAACAATCCAAATCCCGAGAAATGAGCCCCATCCATTCTCCCATCCTCCCAGGGCGTTGTTCTGCGGGGGCCTCGGATTGTTTCTTGACAGTGTTTGTGACACTGGGCGTATAAATAAATAAATGCTTCGTTTCTTGAAATGGGATGAGATTAATGATGTCGTGAAAAGGAGGGGAGGGAAACGAATCCATGTTCCTTGTCACTGGATTGGATTCTAAGAAAGACATGGAATGACGCATCCATGAAACCAAAGCCAAAATCAGATCAGAATTAAATTAATCAAGGCTGAAAGACGAGACAAGTCTCAATTTACTTCCTCGATTCCCTTCATTTTGAGGATGAGATCATTTTTGATGACAAACGGAGGAAGGAAGAGTTGAACCAACTCAATTTATGGGAATCTTTGTCGTTTATGTGGTTGTCCTCGGGCATGATTTTTGATGGAATCAGTGTTTTAAATTGCTACAAAGTGTTTCAGAGTGAAGTTTTAACCCTTGAAAGTTAATGTATGCAATGTTCACAGCCTTGGTTTAGAAGTTTAAATGTGTTTTCTTTCCTTTTAAAAATCAAAGCCGTGATTGTCTTTGTTTATCAGGACAGACCGGATCGCTTTATATGCGAATCTCACAAGGATGCAGGCATTAGGCATGCCCTAGTTGCTTTGCTCGGATGTGATGCCTGGTTCACACGAGTTCAGGGAAATTATGACCTATCCAGCTTTCAACTGCTACGACTTAAGAGTGAGGACACTTTCATTCCTGTTTTTTTCCAAATGACGTCAATCCCATGAAAAATCGAGGTAACGCAGAGCGGATAAGTGACAGAAGTGTCAGGTTGTGGAAGTTGACAAACAAGGAGACTGGGAAGTTTGTTGAGATTTTGAAAGTGAATCATCCAGTTATTACATTGCATCAAGTATCCATCCATCCTAGGAAGAATGACAAAATGGTGGAAATACGTCTTTGGTTTTTAGCGTCCGTAGTTATCATGACATGAAAAATTTTGACTTTCGACAAAAATCCTGTTGTCAGGCAGCTTGAATTAAAATGAAATGCAAAATCAACATTTCGAAAAGCATTTTCAATTTCCTCAGCCAAAACTTTGCTGCTCTGTTGTCGAGACTTCCTGAAGTGGCCGCGTGGTGTGGATCCAAAAGATGCAGACTTTGACCGTGTTCCTGTTCCTGGTGGTGGTGGGTGTGGCCGTTCTCCCCTCGGTTTTGGGTGAGGAAAGCATTGAGAATTTTCCAGCCTTTGCATTTTCAATTTTTGTTTGGCGACCACCACCACCCACTCCTACTCACAAACTCGCTTTGCTTGCTTTCATTATTTCCAGGATTGAAGTGCTGGTCGTGCAATCTAAATCATTATGGGCCGATCAAATGTCTTGAGAGGACGTGCATTGAAAATAAGAAATGGAGTGAGTGATTCAAATCACAATTGACAATACAAATCAGATCATTTATTTATTTATTTTGATTTATTCCCCTTTGTTTGAAGAGCCTACCTGTTTGAAAGTCGGAAGTAGGAATGAAAGTCGGTGTTACTCCACAGAGCACGTGCCGGGGGTTGGACAGTGCGGTGAAAGCCCGAACTACGGTATCGAAAAAGTCTGCACCTGTAACACGGACCTCTGCAATGACCGATGCTACTGCGAGACTGGTTGGGTAAGGTGCTCCGTCAATGAGAGTGGTTTGGTTTGATCTTTGGCTCGACAACTTGACCTAACCCAAGCATTATTGAGATTAGGGCCCCAACAAGTGCCCCACGTGTGGAAATGGAGTTTTTGATGGAGACAAAAAAAGTTCATCCACAGCCTGGGGACCGTCGTCATCCGGAGTCTGGATCTTTCTGGGAGTCGCTTACCTCGCTTTTCTTCTCATCGGAGGGGGTGGTGGTGGAAGCCACGCCCTCATCTGAAGATCACATCATGTTTCTCTCAAAGTGCTATGTTTTAATGCAAATTCATGTCTTTCTCATTCTCATATATTTTTTGTCATACAATTCTGTTGTCGAAACACAATTTATAAGAAGTCAGCTTTAATTTGAAATGCACATAAAATAAAGCTGCAAATGCCAAATACTGTAAATAACTGTGCTTTTGTTTCTATTACTTATTTTAGCTTGGTGCAGAGTGGGTCCAAACCAATTCTTTTATAATAGTAAATTGAGCTGTTTTCTGAAAAATTTAAAGAAATGGTCCGTTAAAAAAATTCATACGACATGGTTTCAAAACATGACTTCTTCTGATGTAAATGAAAACAAAGTCCAAAAGTACAAACTTGCTTTCGTCATTTGTGGTGAGGAAAGTTTAATTTTAAAGCGATTTCAGATCAATCGAATTTCATTTTCTTGGCATTGGAAATTTGAATGTCAAACAGTTTATGATTTACAAAAAAAATTCTTTGAAAGTGGGAGTCAGTCATGATTTGATGTCCATGAGTGACATGTTGTATGGAATGAACTGATGCCCTTCCTTCGACTTTATGGTATGCAATGGATGGACTTTGGCTCTGTCAACTGACTCTGAGATTGGATCCAGATACGCAAATACGAGTTTCTGGTTCAAATAGACAAAGTCTGGGATGGATCATGTAAAGATTTTATGACTAAATCATAAAGTTTGTCTTTATGAGTCGCTTAAAGTTAAAGATTTGGGGTAATCTTGGGTGATTTAAAACCTCCGTAATTTGTCAAATAGCTTCAAGAAACCGGTGTCAAATGGTTTTGTGAGGAAAAGTATCCCCAGAAAATTAACAACATTAGAGAATCGACCCAAGAATGTGGCATAATGAGGCTGAAAATGTTTCAAAGTTTTTTTCCCGTGGACATGATAAGTTGTGATTTTATGTATTTTTGCATTTATTACTCTGAAAAGTTCGCATCATATGCAGCTGCAGGACTGTTTCAGTTTTAGTTTGTTTATGTGAAAAAAATGCAGTCGCCATTTATTTAAGTGATGGCATAAAATATATTTTATTGCAATTTACAGGTTTATGACTTTGTTCTCAAGTTTGTTTTTAAAAAACAAAGTTAAATACGAGGCTTTTTACGCGTTTTAACATCAAAACACATACGTCGCAAATATTGCGTGTCGCGTATAAATATTTGCGATTTAAAATAAGCTTCAGGAAATTGGTGTAACGAAATTAAAATGAGAAATCATTTCATTCCATCCTGTTCCGTTTGGCTCATTGGATTGGATCCCAAGAAAAAGGAAATCAAAATGATCTGACTCATTTCACGAAATCAGAATTAGATTAACCAAAACTGAAATGAGATCACTTCATCTCTTAGCCTCAAACTGTAATTTGCCAAAATGATGAAATGTAATGAAAAATAAGGTTGCATCCAGGTCGACAACTACATAAGATTCATATTTCATTCAACTGCATCCACACGAAAAAAGCCATGTCACAACTCATTTACGTCATTATTTGTCCTCGGTCACAAGTTGTCATCAGTTTTTTGATGCTTCCAAACTGTCCTCTTTTACGTAGAGATGCAATTACAGCCTTGGTTTGGTTTGGTTCGGTTTGGTTTGTGTGGAGGTAGGGTAGGTGTTCCAAAAATAAAAGCTGTGATTGTCCTTGCCTATCAGATCAGATCCATGTTTTTTGGTTGGTTGGTTAAATCTCGGAAGGATGCATCAAATCAAACATGCCCTAGTTGTTTCCAACCTGGCTGGTTCACTCGAGTTCAGAAAAGGGAGGGTGGAATCATGACATGACCAAGTTATCCCTGGACACTACTTTTTTGCATGGAAGTACGTATTTCATAACCCAGTTTCATTCATTAAACTCAAACTGACACGCACAGTTGGCAATATTTTCTTTATTAAATCAAGTACCCATAAAAATCAGGTTGATTAAATTAGGTTAATGATCAATTTGTACCCGTATGTAAATTTCACCATATTTTAAAAATACATGCGTCATTTATCAACCAATCAATCAACTCTAATTAATTTCATCCACCCAACAATGACATCCATTTCTATACATTTCCTCACTGAAAGAAAGTGAGCATCACACTCACCGTGTTCTCCACCACCGACCTCATGTACTTATTAAACGTCGTCATCTGATAGTAATACGCCCAGCTCACTTTGATCCTACAGCACCTCAAGCTCCTCCCCACGATGCGATGCCGCCTCTTCTTCTGGGCGCACATGTCGTCACAAAATCTTTTCGAAATTTCATAAATGTCCGCGGCCGCCTTGAGACAACTGCTCTCGAAGTAGGTGAACGCAAAGGAGCTCAGGATGAGGATCGCTCGCACGAAAAGCGGGAGGATGAAGAAGCATTTGATCGTGAGGACGTTGCAGAGGACGTGGACGACGCAGAGCAGGTCCTGCGTCACGGGCCAGAGCACGCCGGAGCAGACCTCGGTGTGCCAACAGTTCATGACGTAAAGGATGCGGTAAAGCGTGAGTTTTTTGGGGATGTCAGCCATGGCAGGCGTGGAAGTTGGAGAGCTATTTACATAAGAAATAAGGAAAGGAGCCAATTTTTTTGCAAAATTTTACATGGATGCAAAATTTGTGCAGATTTTACTCACTGAAGAAAGCTGAGCCAGTGTCGCGTCGTTTGGGAGTAGACGACAAGCTGCGTGCCTGCGTAGGCCGTTCCAAAGATGGCGACGTAGCAGAGGACGGATTCCAAGGCGCCAAAAATGAAAATGCCTATGGGCAGAGGGTTAAACGAAGTTACAAAGGTTGATTGGTAAAAAAGGATGAATTTACCCACCCAGCGTAGAATCGTAGGTGGTTTCAGGCACAAACCGACTCCCCCAATACCGCACAGAGTCCCGCTCCTGGAAATGCTGAAGGATTGGACCGAGAGGCTGGATGTGAACGGTGATCGTGCCGAAGGTCACGTACAGAAGACCGTCATTTATGAGAGCATTTGGATCTCCGTAGTATCGCTCTGAAAAATAAATACAAAAATAAAGGACAGACAGACAGACAGAGCATTCATATAAAGGATCCTATTGAAATGATACCTTTGAGCTGTCGATGTAATTTACAAATCTCATTCAGAACTTTGATCGTTGCCTTGAAATTGATGGCGAATCCGAGGGTGAGGCAGCACGCTCCAAACCTGGAAAATCCGTGGGACAAGAGCTTCAGCGACTCGTCCACCGTCATTCCGCCGTAGGTCACCGTGCACATCGTCACGGTCAAGTAGGCAGTGTCGGCCAGGATGTGGGAGAAGAGGAGGGTCCAAATCATGAGCCTGACCTTACTCCTGGCAAACTCCAAGGATTTCGTAGATTCGTCCCAGTAGATGGGGAGGAAGCATGCTTTTTCCGCTGTTTTGTAGAAAATATGAAGCCATGATTCCCATGCTCGGATGTTTAGTTTTTGAAGGAGTTTGTTCATTTTGGTGATTTTCAGGGGTTCAGATCAGAAGCGTGGTTGTAACGGAAAGAGGGAAGGAAGGATAACTGATGCTTTACAAACATGGAAAAGAATCAATAAGCAATTTTAGTCTGAGTTATGTATTGAATTTGTGTCTGGATAAGACCAATCCCATGCCAGAGGACTAATCTGGACGTAAATTAATTCTGTAATGAATAAATAAATAATTGATGTATGTAACTCGGTCTGATATGCATCGAAAACTTGTAGGGATAAAACCAGAACTTCGTTTAAGAATCAATTTTCAAATTAGAATCAATTCTTCAATCAAATTAGAATCAATTTCTTCTTGGGAGAAATTAGCCACAGAATTTAAAATGAGTTTACATAAGCCCAGGCATGAAAGGTCGAAAGTCAAAAATACGGAATTATCTATATAAACTATTTTGCAGAATTACATACGTATGTCCACGACTTGAGAAATAAAATACGTTTTTCATTCTAAATAACCTGTAAAGAAATAGAAGAGGATGAACTATGTATGTAAGATTGATTTTCAAGATAGAGAAATTCATTACGATTTATGTATGATTAAGGAATGCCAATCGCTGTAATATTTCATTGGATAGAAAAAAATGATGTAATCAAACTGCTAATTTACTTTACATCAACCAAACTTATTCATATTTTGTAAACAAATTGTGAACTGTTTCAGAATTTAAAACTGCTTAATTTCCGAGTTTAGACATTTTATTCCCC
>JAQIWC010000266.1:0-11085 GCA_034694605.1 Folsomia penicula | reverse complement strand
TGCAATTTGCCATGATGACTTGAAATCATGCTTTTATTCGTGTGCAGTTCAATAAAAGCTAGATGTTATTATATCCAAATTAATAAGCCATGGCTGATTTCTCAGTCTTCACAAATATTATCGTATAAATTGTGAAGGCAAAATATTTGTGTGCTCACGGAAGCAGTCATGACTGTTAATACATATCATGTATCACATGAAACGCATGCATGCATTTCATTTTAATAAATAGCTAGTCCATCAAACAGCAAAAATGGTTTTATAAAGGTGAAAGGGATTGTAGGAAACAGTGGGATGTCTAAAATAGTGCAAAAAAGGTCAAAATGATGGGCTCAGTCGAGATTTCGTTTTGTAGGAAGCAGTAAGAGGCTTTTGCCTAACAGAAAAGGTCAAAAATAGTCCAAAAAAGGTCAAAATGATGGGCTCAGTCGAGATTTGAACTCGAGACCTCTCGCATGTTTGGAACTACCCAAAGCGAGAATCATACCCCTAGACCACTGAGCCTTGGTGAGATACGCTGGTTTGAATGTCGTATTCATTTGCACTGACGCCAAAGGTTTGCGCACTGAAACAACTTTCTTTTTATGACCAATTCAAAGCTTAGGGGATTTAGATAGCTCGCTCACTCCTCACTCACTCGTGTCAATGAATATTCCTATTCAACCGATTCAGACATTCACAGGTGTGAGTGAACTTACATTTATTTGAGCAATAAACACTAACTGATAGTGTTACACATTGACAAAGACATTGCATGCTTAAATCTTATACAACAACCAATAAAATATTAGAATAGTAATAAAACTAGGGTGCCTCAAAAACAAAAGCTTTTTACACAAGAAGAACAGACGCAACCAAAAAAGAGAAATGCATACAAACAAATGCTATTATTATTCTGCTTACTTGACAAGTTCCTTGTACTGATCCGAAAGTTGTACGTCGTCAACTTTGCAGGGCGAAACAATAATGAATGATACTATTTTTTTTAAACTATAATTAAACCTTTGATTTGATTTTTCAATAAATTAAAAACCACACTCACTAGCCGATCTCTTCATTCCCGGTTTATTTCCAGCACCGCGAGTGGATTTCAGTCGGCTTCTTCAGTTTTCGTTGTTTCTTTTGATTGAAGTAAAAAAACGAATAAATTCTTTCAGAAAGAGTTACAAAATCTGTATACAAAAAACATGGCCTCAGACGTTCAAGGTCTTCTTCCGGAAGATTTGCGAGTGTTGGTAAATTCATCCAAAGTTTTGGTCGTTGGTGCTGGAGGAATTGGATGTGAATTGCTCAAAAATTTGGTCCTCTTTGGATTCAAAAATATTCATATCGTAGGTTTTTATTAAACATTTATATTTAAAGAAATAATAATTAATGATGGTGATTCATCTATTTATCAGATTGATTTGGATACGATTGATGTGAGCAACTTGAATCGACAATTTCTGTTTCGAAAAGAGCACGTTGGTCGTCCAAAATCCATTGTTGCAAGAGAATCTGCTCTAACGTTTAACCCGAATGTCAACATCATTGCGGATCATGACAGCATAACTACGTGAGCAATTAATTTTTTATTAATTTTTATTTGAAAACTACCAATACCAATGAAACACAATCATTCTCTTCCAGGTCAAAGTATGATGTCAACTTTTACAAGGAGTTTAGTCTTGTTTTGAATGCTTTGGATAATCGTGCTGCCAGAAGCCACGTGAATCGACTCTGCCTAGCTGCAAACGTTCCTTTGATTGAGTCTGGAACTGCAGGGTACAAAGGAAATGTTTCGGTAAATGAACAAAATGATGACCAATGACAAATGAAATGAAATGAGATAATCCCTCCATTATTATTATCTTTCTAACCAGTTTCACATGAAAGGGACAACGGAATGCTATGATTGTACAACAAAACCTCATCAAAAAAGTTTCCCAGGCTGTACAATTCGCAACACTCCTTCTGAACCTATTCATTGCATTGTGTGGGCAAAGCATTTATTCAAGTATGTGTGACTATCTTTGTTGACTTATGTAGTTGCTGGATGACTAAAAAAGTATTTCATAATCTTAATCCTCTCTCTAGTCAGCTCTTTGGAATTGCTGATCCAGATGAGGATGTCTCACCCGATTCCAAAGATCCGGAAGCTATTGGTATATTTGCCTTATATATAATGTATTAAACTGTAATTAAATTGTAATTAAATATAAAAATCTAAATGTTTATAGGTGATGCAGGGAAAGCTGCTCTCGAAGAAACCAATAACAAGAATGAAGAAGAAGTAACAAAAGAAAAGGTTTCTACTCGACAATGGGCCATGAATCATGATTACGACGCGCAAAAATTATTCCAAAAACTTTTTCATGATGACATCAAGTATCTACTGTCCATGAAGAAGCTCTGGGAGAGCGAAGACGGAAAAAAACGACCGGAACGGAGACCTCCTGTACCTTTAGAATGGAATAATTTACCGGATGCAATCGCCGGAAGTAGTGAAAGCATAATCACAAATAATTCTTCTTCTGTTCTAAAAGATCAACGAGTCTGGAGTATGAAAGAATGCGCTCAAATTTTTCAAACAAGCGTGGCTCTATTGAAGATGAAATTATTAGAGGGAAAAAAAGTTGGAGAAGAAGGAGGAGGAAAAGGGGAAGTGGAAGATGCTTTGATTTGGGACAAGGATGATGACGCTGCAATGGATTTTGTCACATCGTGTTCCAATATTCGGTCTCACGTTTTCGGGATTCAACAAAAAAGTCGCTTCGACACGAAATCAATGGCTGGTAACATTATTCCAGCGATCGCATCTACTAATGCAATTGTTGCTGGATTGATTGTTACAATGGCTTGTAAAGTGCTGAGAAAAGACTACTACAAATGCAACACTGTGAGTTTTAAATTAAAACACATGTATAATATTTATCTAATTTGGGATTAATGAGCAGATATAATTCATTAATCCATGTGATTGAGATATGAACCTAATTAATTTTTTAATTAGGTTTTTGTGATGCCACGCCTTTCAGCCGTTAAAAAAGAGCTGTTTCCACTGGACGAGATTGTAGGGCCTAATCCTAAATGCTATGTGTGTGCTGATAAGCCAGAGGTATGTGAAATTTTATTGCCGTATAAAATAAAATAATTCCTTTACTTACATTCTTTCAATACTATGAATAGATAACGGTGAAATTAGATCTGGAAAAGACGACAATTCGGATGTTTGAAGATAAAGTTCTCAAGACTGAGCTCTGCATGATTGCACCCGACGTGGAAGTTGAAGATGGGAAAGGAACCATCTTGATCTCAAGCGAGGAAGGAGACATGGATGGTATTGCGGATAAATTATTATCCGTAAGTATTTTGTACTTGTTCATCACAATTTATCATTTTTTTTGTTAAATATGATCTTCCATGCATTCATTTCTATATTTTAAAACAGGAATTTCAAATACAAAATGGAACACGATTAAAATGTGATGATTTCCTCCAAGACTATGAAATCAACATCACTATTCAAGACATGGATAAGGAAGAGAAAGGAAATGATCGAGAAAAAAGTGGGGGGTTCTTCTTTGAAATTGTTGGAGATCGGTCCAAATTAAATCCAAAAGAAGAGGAAAAAGTAGTTTCATCGAATGAACCCCAGCCTTCTTCCTCCTTCTCAATGTCAATTCAAAAGGGTAAATTAATATTACCAAAAATTGCATTCATTTTTTAATTGATTTCTTATAATATTTTTTTTTGATCAGAAGTCATTGATGATGATGAGGATGATTTAATGATCCTGGAACCGGAATTACCTTCTCCTGTTCAAGCAACCAAGAAACGTCGCATCAGTGAAGAGAAAGAGGCTGAACAAAACTCTCCTGCCGTCAAGAAAAGAAAGATGCTCGAGGTCGCCGCAGTAGAAATAGATTCGGATGTGGAAATATTAGACCCTCCTACCGAAGTAATTGATATCGACTGATTGATTGGATCAAATATTTCTTATCTTTAGTTGAATAGGTACTCAATATTTCAATATTTCTTTTGATGATAGTTTGGCACAATAATATATTTACTTTTTATCTCAGTTTTCTTACTTACTTTTTCCGTGTCAAAAAATCTTAATAATGAAAAGATGCTTGAATAAAAAATGCATTAATTCAGAGAGTGGTATGTGTATTTTAAGCATTTATTAATTTAAATTGTTTGAACTAGAGGACATAACAAATCACATTGAAACTCTTGCAAACAAACAATCAAGATAACATTTTATTTTATTCGACAATCCTAAAATTTCAGTTAATGTACTCAAAATAGGCATGTGAAACCTGAACAGTTTCATTATTTGTAATATATTTTAGCATACTCATCATCATAATAATATTAATCTAAAAAAACAGTTTGAATTGAAAGCTCAAAGGACTCGATACTTACAATTTAAAAATCTTTCCAGGTTGCGTTAAGATAATTCGTTGTTTAAAAAGCAGTTATATAAATTGGCTCATCTTATTAATTACCTTATTATTACTGATTGTTGACTTTTTTGTTAAAATTATGTAGGAAGAAGTCCATAATAATAATATCTGACTCTGGCAAGAAAGAAGGACGCCGCCGCTGCTCCTCCTTTGCTGTTCTATACATAATCTTTTTTTCAATTTAAGGTGTTGGTTGGTGGTTCTCTTGTAACTGAGCAGTTTGAAAAATGAGTAGAATTCTAGTGATTGATTGATTGACTTGGCCTTATATCCTGATATTATTGTTGTAGGATTATCTTATCATCATCCATTTTCACACCGCACAGTGTCACAATTCGAGCTCCAAAATAGACAGTTTCCCAGACCTGAGTAGCAAAGGAGAGCCACAGCAATGATAAAGACGAGAGAGCAAATAGTGCAGGGCTTCCGCTCCAGGAAAAAGCCCGTCAAGTAAAGGACCATGAACATGACGTGGTTGTGAAGAAGGGCTGTTAAAAAAGAACAATGTTACAAACTGTCAGTGTACAATCTTTATGTAAATTGGTACGTACTCGGATTTACGGGTTTCGGAAGAAGCAAGACGGGTATTAACCATTGTAGACAATACATTTTCTTAGATTTTCTTAGAGATATGATGGTGCTCTTAATTGGATTGTCTTGAAATCTATTTAAAACATTAGCACCAACATCAGTCAACAAGATCAATTAAAAAACTTCCTATAATAAAAACATAAATTGGTAAGAATTACCTTCAAAATTCATCACATCACAAAACTTTACAAGTAAATCCAATCCTTCATCGGCAGCGTCAATGATTTAACCCAGCTTTTCGAAATTTCTACGAAATCAATGAAAACAGCCAATTTCAATATTTTCAATGTCAACAATAATCAAAATTTCCTTATTTAAAAAAAAGTTTATACATCTTTAACACCGCTAGTCAGGTCAATTGAATTATTTACCTCAAAATAATAATATTATTTACCTTATTATAGCGAGCCCCAACATGTGTTTTTTGCCAGTCGACAGCTTTCTCCGAGAGGGTTAAAAATTGAATGACAAATGAGTGCGATATTTGATGGCTGTTGTTGAGTGTTGAGTCAGCGGGCAAGTCTAGCTTTTACTCGTCAGTCAGTCAGAGCCTCACTTTCACTCTCCCAACAGCAACAACAAGTGAAAGTGAGCTCTTTTCCTTTTTCCTCACAATTGGTTGGGCCAACCTAGGAAATCAATTGAAGTTTTATATTATGGGACAGCAGGGAAAGACAAAAGAAATAGTCTGCTAAAATATACAAATAAGTAATTTTACAAAATAGACATAATTCATGGTAAGAATTTATATGCCCATCTTAATTAATTACTTATTTACTACTGGAGCGGATAAACAAATTATTTTGGATGAAATGAAATGTAGGGACCTGATATGAAGATGATGACGAGACATCGTCGAGAGCTGGCTGGAGAGCGGACCATGCTGGCGTCCTCCTCCACCTCATCCGACGAAGAGGACACGGACACACCCCCACCCACCACCGTCCGAAGAAAACCCACCCCCCGCAAGAAAACTTGGCCACAAAAGAAGGGCATGACACTGGCTCTGACCTCTGGAGTTTTCGCTGCCTTGGCTGGAACTTTTGGGAAGTTGGCAATTAATTCTGCGGAAACTGTTTCGATATGTGAACAAGTGTCCAATTCTCACTTGAATTTCTCATCGAATGATGCATTCATCATGTGTGAAAAGGTATCCAAAATAAGTTAAATAAAGTCTTTCTCTCAATCAGCGTTTTATCCATGTTTTTAATTGTTTTTACATAGGTTTCTATTTACATTCGTATTTTTGCATTTGTGGCAATGCTTCTATTGAACACGGTCATGTGGACAACGTTTGTTAAAGCCCTACGATATTGCTCGACCTCGTTGGAAGCCACTATAACGAATACAGCGGCGAATTTCTTCTCATCGGTCAGAAATTTCTTAATAATGAATGTGTAATGTTTTGTAAGCTTTCGTTATTATTGAGATTTTTTGATGCTCTTTTTTTTCAGGCAATAGTTGGACAGTTGATTTTTGACGAATCCGTCAGCATCATGTGGGGCCTGGGCACCGTCTTAATTATTTGTGGACTTTTACTTATGAACTACGGGGGAAAGAATGGTGCTGAGTTAAAAGAACGGCGGAAACGATTCAAGGCTCGATAAGATAGCGTCCAACCAACCAACCAGCAAGCCTACATAAAAAGTCTGTGCAAAATACAAGTAATGTTTCTATTTTTGGTTTGTAAATTATGTGGGCTTAATTTTAAGTCATAAATTTTAGGATATATGCATACATAGATTTTTATACATTCCTCAGTGCCAGATATCCAGTTACTCTATTTTAGTTCTGTGCAAAATCTTTGTGAATGAAGCATACAGTTATTGCATTCCTAAATATGTGGTGTTTGTAACGTTATACATAGTTCTTATCCTTCGAATCAATAAGTACATAACTACAAACATTCGAGCCAATCAGTACAAATATTCATACAATAAATCTTCAATTTACACTTCCAAGCATGGTCAAGTAAAAGTAGTGTTAGTAAACTATCTTTTATTCCCTTCTTGGTTCGATTATATATGACCAAATACATCCATACATCCAAATGTAGTTGTATAAATTATTTACAAATCCTATGCCATATCTGAGTTTGAAACAAGTGGCATCATTTTGCTGGACACCCTCCGATTTTCAAACTCTCCCTCGGCGGATCCATCCCACACGGACTTGGTCTTGCAACAGCACGGGCAACATCGCTGGAAGCAGGCGCGGAGGGACCGACATTTCTTAGCCTTCACCTGCATTCACAAATAAATAAATAAACCCGCATAAATTTCGGGATGCATTGTTGGACTGGTCGCACCCACCTCTGAGTTGCGGTCATCGTCGTCCACAATTCCACTCGCGGTCACACTCCCGGTCCCTCCATAATCCCCCACCCCCATGGCCATCGAGGAACTCTTCTCATTGGAGGTGAAGAACCGTGCCTCGGCCGGCTCATCCTCCCCCTCACTCAAATTCATGGACATTTCTTAACGATTTTCCTGGAAGAAGCTGCGGATTGTCTTAAAGTGGGTGGACTGGGAGAAGCATTTTTTGTATTTCCCATGAGTGGATGCCAGGGTTCATGAAGTTGGATGTTATGGAACAATAGCTCCACGAACCCTAAGTGGATTTGCATTTGTGCATTGTGGACATAAAAATCAATCCCTCGATAAGACAACAGTTCTTGGTCGTCAAGGGATATTTTCATAATCCCTCTAAAGGAAGGGGTCCTTCATGCGGCCTTTGATAACTTGATGCTCATTAAAATTGTGTGAATTTTCATGTGCATGAATGCATGAGAGACAGACATTTGATGGTGACACGGTCATTCATGCCATAGTCGGAGAGTGTCGGTGGGTACGAGACACCAGAACACCAGGGAAGGGAGGGAGGGCATCATGTTTTGTCTTGTGGCTCTCCTTCCTCCAAATCTTTCTCACCAGAGATGCTTGCTGGCTTGATTATTTGGGAGTTTTATCACAGATTCCGGCTTGGATTTGATTATGTTGGGGTGAAGCCAAGTCGCTCGAAAGCTGGTTCTCGAGCCGAGGAGAGAGTTATTGGCAGGCAGCCCAATCTCCGTATCTCCCCCTCCCACCCTATCTCCCCTGTCCGATAAACTCGATATTTCGCACATTCTTCCCTCTCCGCAGTGATGCAAACTCTTCTATTTTCGTCAGTTGCACAAATCCGGGCGTTCAGTTCGCACCACTTGCTCCACCGCCACCGCCGTAAAGACCCTTTCACAGGTGAGTAGACGTGACCACACCCCCTCCTTCCAGCCACCCCTGTTCCCTCACCCCGACCCAACTGGGCTCATCATCTCGAATCTGTTGACGCCTGTCAGAGTGAGTGAGAGTGTGAGTGAGTGGGTGGGGTAAGTTTTGTGAGGGTGGGAGGAGGGTATCAATCCTAGTTTTGAGGTCAAAATACAAATCTTCCCCTCTTTTGTCATCGTCCGGGTTGGATTTTAATTCCGGAGCAGAAGGAAAATGGAAGGAAAATGGGGCACGGGAGGAAGTTGGCTTGTCTTTTTGGATATCTGAATATCTGAATCAAATCTCTCTCTTTCTCTTTCTCTTGTGAGCCTATTTTTGGCACCACCACCACCAAATAAGACCAGCAGCCTCGGATGCAATATGCCACGACGCCACTAAATACCACCACCACCACTCCTGCATTCCGTCATCTCTTCCTCTTTTTATTTATTGTACCCAATCTCCTAAATATCCCCATTTTAGCAACTCTTCCTTCCTTCCTTCCTCTTTTGCCAGACTCACAACGGAGTGCAATTTTGGTTGTCCTTGTCTGATTCCAGTTTTGTCCAGTGAGTGAGTAGCCCTCCGGGTTCAAAACAAGCCGCCGCAATGGACGCCATCAAAAAGAAGATGCAGGCCATCAAGCAGGAGAAGGATGCTGCCATGGACAAGGTCCGGTTCGGAAATGACCTCCATTTGCTTGGATTTTCTTAATTTCCTTGTTTTTTTTCTAGGCGGATACGATGGAGCAGATGGCGAGGGATGCGAATGCTCGGGCCGATCGGGTCAGTTCATTTCTTGTTGATAAAATTTTCCATCTTTGAGCTTTTGGTTGACTTTTGGAATTCCTTCATTTAGGCGGAGGAGGAGGTGGACAACCTCAAGAAGCGGACGATCCAGTTGGAGGCCGAGTACGTGGTCTGCCAGGAGCAGTTGGTGACGGCCAATGCCAACCTGGAAGCCAAGGAGAAGACGCTGCAGGAGACGGAGACCAACATGGCCGCCCTGGGTCGAAAAGTCCAACAGATCGAGGAGACCTTTGAGACCACGGAGGAGAGGCTCAAACAAACCGAGGTCAAGTTGGAACAAACCGCACAACTCAATGACGAGTCGGAACGGTGAGTCGTGGGGGTGCATGAAATTAAGGAATAATGAAAAACATGAGCCTGCCTGTTGTAGGATGAGGAAGGTGTTGGAGAACCGATCCGTGATGGACGAGGAGAGGATGAAGACCTTGGAGATTCAGCTGAAGGAAGCCACCAACCTTGCAGAAGAGGCGGATCGCAAATACGACGAGGTGGGTTCTTGAACGGAGGTGGAGGGGGTCGGCCTGAAATCATTTTTAAACTCAGTTGTTGTGATGAAGGTGGCCCGAAAATTGGCCATTGTTGAGACGGACGTTGAAATGGCAGAAGACCGAGCTTCCTCTGGAGACGCGTAAGAGAAAATAATTCAAAAGATGAGAATATTTGACCCAATTCAATGAATCTTGCCCTCCCAGGAAAATTGTGGAGCTTGAGGAGGAGTTGAAGGTCGTGGGAAATAATCTCAAGTCCCTGGAAGTGTCCGAGGAAAAGGTACGTTCACACCCCGGCACAGGCAGGGCACAGAGGTGGATGCAGCAGGCCAGAAGGGGATGAATATTGAGAGGGAAAGAAGGGGGGGGGGGGGGGGGTGGGTTCGGGTTCTTGGAATAAATTTCAAAAAATGGGGGAGCTATATCTTCCTACGTGCCCTAGTTGACCTAGGTTGGCCTAGATGAAGAGAACCGGTTGACCTGGTTCTCTAGAGTAGAGCTACCTTCCTTCTCAGTTCCAAGGTACAAGGGGACACACTGGCCTTGGAACGGATCCAGTGCGTGGGCGTGGACATGGGCGTTGTAGTCTTATCCGTAATTTATGGTTGAGTAGAGTTTGCCAACCCCCACCTCTTACTTCACTCTAGTTGGAGAATTGACTCTTCTTTATAGCTCCTCATTTTGATGTATTTTGATGGTTCCTTGAGTCATCCATCCATGGTGGTCCATGCCAATCTTTTTTTCAAATCATTTTGTGTAGAGAGAGAGAGTAAAAGTAATCTAACGAGTGTTTATTTTTGTATTTATTTGTATTTGTTTGCCTTTTGATCCTGACCCCACCACCACCACCACTTCTACTCCGTACACAACACTGTCCCTTCCGTGACCGTCTAGGCTCGAGAGCGAGAGGAGAGCTACAAAACCAATATTAAGACCCTCACTGCCAAACTCAAGCAGGTATTTTTTTGAAACCCACACTCCTTCTTTGGGGTACACCCATTTTTTTTGGATGCGCACACATTTTTGCACAAACATTTTACACATATTTTTGTAACCCAGATTTTGCATAGAACGAGTGAGTGAGTGATGCATGGGAAGAGTGGAAAATATATAACTCTGCATGATGCGATTGATTTAAAACTTGAAACCGTAATAGCTAACAATCTGGTGAACTGGGCAGGGCAGGAGATTGAGTTGGGAGTGGGTGGGTCCTTGGGGGGAGAGGGGGGGGGCACTGCTAAAGCCTGACTAAAAGAGAATGGTCAAAATGGATGTGAATGTGGTGAGAGTTTGTTGACTTATCCGGGTGATGCCATGTGGTGTAGAGTAACCAGAGGGAAACGGAGTATAAGAGGAACATCAAGGTCCTCACTGCCAAACTCAAAGAGGTATTTTCATTAATAATTCTGATAACCCCGGGTGGGTCTAACCCAGTCATGTGCATTCGGACTAACCTGAAACTGCTCGTGACCTTGATTTAATTGTCATGTTCCATGAA
>JAQIWC010000265.1:0-11108 GCA_034694605.1 Folsomia penicula | reverse complement strand
CAAGATTGTGATTTGGGATACTTAAAAAAATGCCATTGTTCCCTTCATCTTTCTTTCATAAACTGAGTGTTCCCTCAGCTATCTTAAAAAATAACTACAGAGTTGACCAGTAATGTGCTGAGTACAGGAAGCACTCGCTTATCTTTAGTAACTCAATATGTATGCACGAGCAAGGAGAGAAGTTTCGGTTATCATTTACACGCATGACATTTCCTTTTATCTTAAAAAATTAATATTAATACAAGTTTCATACTCAATAACGCAAGTAAAATATGGTCAATCTTGGACAACTTCTTGAACAATCTAGACTTCCGGATAAATGCACTGCAATTTTTCAGATAAATGCCAAATTAAATGTCCTGTGAGTGACACATACTGACAGTTGGGAGTCAGCTTTGTCAAAATATCTTCAAAACATAACGCTTCCTTTTCCCATCATAGCTTGCATTGCATTGCACTGGATTGCACGACTGGGCTCTAAGAAAGAAAGAAAGAATCTAGTGAATGGAATGAGATTCCATTTTTTTCTTGATTCAAGTGTACGAAACTAGCATTTATTTCATTTACTTTGGCATAAATAAACCCATATCCCTTGGGCTCACAGTGCTATCACACTTTGTAAAACAAAGACTCAAAACAAATATTTTAACCAAACAACTTCTTTCCTGTTAACATCAGAAATTTGCAGGTGGTTGAATTGTCCATGTTCACGTTCACATCATATTCGGAAAGGTAAAGTGATTCGTTTCGTCGTTTCAATAGTGAATTCATGAGTTGAATGAGATGTCAAAACCCAAAGAAAAGAATGATTGGTGGAAATCAAGCATGTTTTGTAATTTTCTGGAGGAAAATAAATATTTTTCTGAAATCATTTTAAACTTCAACATTTTATAAATTTTTAGAGTAACATGTCCACAAAATTATGGATGTAGCCAAAAATCCATCAATCAATTGAACATAAATTTCCGAGTAAATTAATTGTTAAGCCAAACTTCCTCTTCACTAGTGTTGTGATGTGGTTTTTGGTAGATTTTTTTGCATTTGTGGTTAAGATGTACTGCAGCTACATGAACATGTTTATGTGATTAGATAAGACTTTGCCAAAATGAAGGTATTTTAATAATATACTACAATAATAAATATGAAATAACAAGCACATTGAATTTCATGCATAATGCAAAAACTTGTGTGAATTAATCAATGTGACAAAATATTTCCCAATATTGGTCGTAATTTGGGGTACGCTTGAACTTTTCAACGAAAAACATGGTTCGTGATGTGATGAATACTACCTGCGCAGTTATGAATGTTAGAATAATTTGAATTGATTTCGTTGGAAGTCAGGTGCAGGGTTTATTGGGGGATATGAAAAGTGTAGAGTTTGTCTGGGTGGAGTTGAGGACATTGACAATGCATGGTGGCGTGGGATGTACAAAGTATATTAACCTTGCTCTGGACTAATTGAAGCATCAAACACTCAACAGTTCAGCGAGTGTGAGCCATAATCAAAAAATTGCAAGGCAGTATAATTATCCTGAGCTAGAGATAGAGTAAAAATTGTCAAAATTTTAAAGAATGAAATTATTATCGCATGTCAATCCCATCATTCGCGTGAATCGAGTAAATATTTGAAAATTTTATGAAACACAAGAAATAACTTTTGATTTAAAAAATTATGTTGTGGCTCTGTGCAAATATCTCTTGTTCTATTTTTGTCGGTTTGCCAATTTTTGTATTTTGACATTAACCGTTGAATTTTGAGTTTGTAATTCTTCTATCGTAATTAGCTTTAGTGGTTTGTAAAGTAAAATTGACATGTTCCTCACTGACTGAATGCAAATATTCAATTTCAATCAGAGTTGCTATGCTGTACATATGTATGTCCTGGTAATGCCTTTATGACTGGCTGGATCAAGTATTCTTATCATTTCCCTTCTGCATACATTCACCCATTCACTCACCTTGCTTTATAATTTCAGCTCATGCATATTTGCACAAGACATTCAAGTTGTAATTGACTTGCTTGTCTTGTGAAAATGCTTATTAATACTGAACCAAGGTCGGCAGAGAGAGAGGTAGCATTGGTGCAGTGCCATTTATATTTGCAATGCAGGTTGCATGTAATGCAGAAACCATGGTTGGTATCACCTACCTGAGCCATCCTGAATCCTGAAAGCCCAGCATAATAAAACATTTGGAATAAAGATACTCAAAAGATTTGTGAAATGCTGTACGTGATTCAACGCTGTGCCCAACACTACGTACGTACACGTCGGAATTTGTTGACAGAGAAATACCTTGACTTTGACTCTGGATTTTAAAAGAGGTAGTAAAATCCACAGCATCTACCTTAAATTGTATTTAGCAAAACAAGTAATAATGCATCCCATGTTTATGTACAGACAAATTTTACAAGTTTAATTCCGCATGTTAAATCAACATTTCATCAAAACTTATCGGAATGAAGGATTCCCTTAATGTGATGGATCAAATGTAAATTTTGTATCAATCATGGAATCCACTTGAGCATAATACACGATCATGTTTACGTTCAGCATTGTTCATTTCCTCATAAAGTGAATAATAATAAATCCTCGGTATGCGTAAAATCCTACAATTTTGCAATTTCTGGACTATGTAGTCTAGTTGGCTAGCCCACTAATAAAATAAAGTATTGACACCAGTATTGATGTAAAGTACTCTAGAATGAGCAGGAGAAAACCCTGTATTTTGTCAAAACAGTAAGGTTGTAATGTAATTCTATCATAAAAAATCATGACGTCAAACCCACCCTGTCTGCCAACAATAAATAAAGAAGCGTGGAAGCACGCTTGCCTAGGGAGGCAGTGTGATTCATCCATTCTTCACCAACTATTTGACGTCATTCATTTTACGGAATGGACACAATGAAACTTAATCCTCAACGTCAGCATCAGTTCCCAGATTGTCGAGATGCATTGTGATCTGAAGATGGTGAGGGCTGAGGATTGTCGCATAAAAAAGGAGTCAACTCCATTTAAAGAATGAGACTGGCTCGGGTTCGCTGCATTGTTACAAACTTTTTTCTGGAAAGGCACACTCTGGGACTGATACCTCATTCATAAAGTTAAAGTTTAAATGGATAGTCCCATTGCCATTGCCATTTTCAGTCATTTTACATTGTCCATGTATGTAGCAGTGACAATGTCACGCTTCTGCTATTTATTTATGTACCAAACAAACTCTTTCCTCATTTAACCGATGACGCTCATTTGATGAAAGATTAATTATGTTATATTGTACAGTGTGGAAGGAAATAAGTTGTATACAAGTAAATTAATCAGTCTATGCAGGCTACAAACAATACAGGATAGGGTATATTTAGGTAGGTGTGAATTACATGAAGTGATATTGGTTAGTGTATGAGAATGAAGTGGTTGGTTATGTAGCTTATTTGTTAAATATCGTGATAATGATGTAATTACAATGGATGGACTCTTGAAACGAAAAAAACATCCATCTTTTATGCACGTTGTACTAAATTTGTATGCCTGCATCAGGCCAGGATGTGATAAAATGATAAGGTTTTATCGTGATCATCATGTCCTGACCACATTTTAAATTTAATTCATCTCACCTCACCTGCAGTAAATGCATTCATCACAAAAAAATAATTTATTTCTGCTCCCATTGTTTGAATGTTTTTGCTTCTCATCATGACATGATGACTCACTTTCTTATCCTTTTGCAGTGTCCTTTGCCCTCATCATATCCGTGGAAGGGTTGGAACCCCCGGACATTCTCAGTCCGGAACCTAGCATTGTCACCCAAGCAGGGTCAAGTCTGGTCATCATCTGTCATGGAGATGCTCCTCTCCATTGGTCCGTCCCACAAGGGGTACATACAAAACTCAATTAATTTACTCATCCTCCCACTCCCACCCACTAAACTGTCTTTGATAATGATGCAGTCATCCAATTGATTGATCCAATCCTGGTCTAAATAAATAAATAATATTTGCTTTTCTCTCTCTATTTCTGACCCAACCTTGGCTTTCTTTGCTCTGATTAATTTCAGGTGGACGACCGCTTCACGTTTGACTACAATTCGGTCCCATCCTCCTCCTCCTCCTCAGGGGCCCGGCCTTACGCCAGCACCCTGACCCTGACCCCGGCTCTGGTGCAGGACGTTGGGGTCTATGAATGCACCTACAACATGACAGAAGAGATGGACTCTGTCTACGTCTATGTGGATGGTGAGTGAGGAGACTCTTTTTTGTCCAAATGAATGGCTGGATAATTCAAAATAATGCTTATTTATTATGGGGCTTATTTAATTTGTAACCCACCTCTGCTCTAACAACTGCATAATTTAAATGCTTTTCTTATTTATTCATCCCTGTTCCTTCCAACCTTCCGACCTGAACTAACCTTTGCCGCTACCCAGACGAAGCGAACCCTGTAGTCGGGTTGGACAAGGATGAAGGCTCCATCCTCCCCACCCACCCCGGAATGATGCTCACAATCCCGTGCAGGCCTTCAAGCCCAAATGTCACCATTGAGATGAAATTCAACTATGAAGAAGTAAGAGAATTTAAAGAAATAGGCTGCAAAATGCTCTTGTCCACCCCCACTGGCCTGACTGACTGACTGATGTAAATATTTGGAATGCACTTTTCCTTGCATAGATTCAGCTAAAAGGGGGGAATTATGACCCCTACTTCGGCCTGACAATTGACCCCGTTCTCATGTCGTCGGATGGGCTTTACACCTGCACGGGAAGCCGGAAAGATGGCCTGACCAAATCAAAGCACTGGTTTGTTACCGTCACACCGGGTAATTTATTGCTACTTAACCACTCACCCTGGGGAATGATTGCTTCCTTTCTTTCCTTTTTCTTTCTTTGATTGGGGATTAAGTTTACTTTTGGGGTCAAAATAAGGAGTATTTCCGGTTGAAACTGGTTGTAACTAATCCATTCCCTTACTCTTACTCTGATTGCTTTGATGGATTATACACACAGCTCCCAAAAATACGACGGGAATTGTGCTACGACCCCCAAAGATCGTGGTCATGGATGAAGGTCAGGTTCAACTTGGGGCTACTTTTACCATCGAATGCTCCACGGTGGAGGAAAATTTCGTCTTTTACAACATCGAGTGGATCGAACCTGTTGCCGTTATTAAAGTATGGATGAGATGAGATGAATATCTGAATTTGTAAAAATCCAGTCTAACCTCCTCCTTTTTACTCCACCAGCAGTCAGGGCGAGCCACGATGACTCTAACGCCGATTAAAGAACCAAATTCCTCCGTTCCGAGGAAAGCATTTAAATCCACGCTGACCGTGGTGAATGCTCAAAAGGAGGATGCGGGAACCTACGTCTGCTCCGTGTGGACAAAGGATTCCAGACGAAATTCATCAAAGTACATCTCCGTGTACGGGTCGGAGGAGAGGTTCCTCAACCTGACCACGGACAAGGTGGACATCACCGAGAGGGCCGAGATGGAGGCGACCTGGGTCATCAACATTTCCAGCTATCCCCCAGCCCTCGACTATGTTTGGAGGAAGAGCGACGGGAGTGAAATTGGGAGGAGTCCGAACGACCCAAAGTTCAAAATTGAGCGAAAAGGGGGGCTTATTGTGCTCAAAATAATGAATGCCTCACTCAAGGATGGAGGCTCGTACAGCTTCCTTGTGAGGCTCAGAGACTTTCGAGATGTTTCCAAAGTCCTGAATCTCAATCTGACAGTTTTGGGTGAGTCCTTGGGAGTTGAGATTTCATTTCCAAGGCTCGAGCTGAGCGAGAGGGTCTAATTTAATTATTTTCTCAGACAAACCGGAAGTTTTCATGAGGCCCAAGGATCCCGAGGGTTACTTTGAGCAGGATAAGGAGTATCAGATCACCTGCTCCGCAAAGGGATATCCCCTTCCAAAGATATCCTGGTGGTTTATGGAGGAAGAGAGGTTTGCCGAGGTGGAAAGGACGTCTGCCCGATCCACACATTTCCATGTGGGTGGGGGTGCCGAGTTGGAAGGGTGTGGACCTAAAGCAAAGATGGAGAGGATTCTGGTGAGATCTTTTCAGCACCTTTTTATGGAAATTGTAACCAATTTCCAAATTTGTCTTGTAAATCCCTGCAGTCGGCCAACGCATCCTCGTCCAGTTCAACTCCATCTGGGGGAGGAGGAGTGGGTGGGTCTGGACGAACATTTACCTCGACCACACTTTCATTCCACCCAACCAAACATGGGAGGTTGTTTTGTGAGGCGGTCAACGAAGAGGGGTACGGCTGTGCGAGGAGAAATATCAAAGTCATTGGTGAGTGGGAGCAACGCAGGTTGCATAAACACAAGGCCTTCATATATTTCTCCTTTGATTAGACTTCCGCAGTGACTCCAACAAAGGATTCGGAGTATCCGGACCGGTCGAGTTTGTGTCTGGAGACCACGTCCAGTTGACCTGTGCCCTGTCCAAGCTGAATGAGTGGAAAGAGTTGAGCTGGAGAAAGAAGGAGAGATCCTCCCTGGATGAGATCAAGGTGGACAACATCACCGGTAAGGAAGGGAGGGAGGGAGGGAGGGAGGGAAGAACTCGGACACCTAATTTATATTTTACTCATTTTTATGATTTCAGTGGGGTTGAGCAGTCTGGAGAGCAAATGGTCATGGAAGAGGATTCTCACTTTTACAAAAATTAATCAAAGCCATGCCGGAGAATATGTTTGTGAGTATGGAGGAGGATGGAATGAGACACTGGATGTAGAGGTCAAAGGTATGCCACCCGTCATGTCGGTCACAATATTTACTTGATTGCTTCCCAAATGACATCGATAAATACATGACATGGGCACCAGTGCTATGATATTCTCATTAAATGGGCATTAATGTGTACAATCCGGAGTCGGAACCCAGACGAAGTGAGCGTGTCTGGGAAATGATGTTTGTTTTGGAAAGTGAGGAGAAAGTGATACAGGCAGACTGCTTGGCTGGGTGGTTGGGTGGCTGACTGGAGGAAGAGATCAAGTCTGCAAACAAGTTAATTGCTTCTCTTCCTTCCTTCCTTCCCAATGAGACGGAGTGGTCGTGTGGTGTCACATCAACAGTCGGAAGAGGCGTAATTGACAGAACATGACGAGTGGCTGAATTGTTATGGGTGATGAGAAATTGGTTTCTTTCTCCTCATGAAACTGGAGACGCCATAAAAACTAATTGGCGTGGGCAGGGTACTCGTGGGTGGTGGGTGTCATCCTTCGTCATCAGTTGTATGCAATTTTAACCCTGATCCCTACAAACAGGGATCAATTCCAAAATAAACTTAGTAAAATAACACTCACACCGACATGGAATTGACGTTTATTCTCAGATTGACGCACTAAATAGCACACTTTCATGTGGCACTGGGATTTCTGCATCTTATTTTTGCCCTCTTTTATTTTCCTCTAGAAATGGTTCCTCCCAAGATCATCTCAACCAATTTGAACCAGACCGAGGTCACTTTTAAGGAAGGGGAACCACCCGAGCTTCCTCTTTTTTGCAGGGCGGAAGGCCTGCCCACCCCACGAATCGAGTGGACATGGGTGAGTTGTGAACCTTATTCCGGAGACGGTGAATGAATGAATAAGAACCCCCTCTTCTCCTTAGGACAACAAAGCCCCTGCCGAATGGCCTGAGGAGATTAAACACGCCATCTCAGAGAACGGGTCTGTCCTCACATTTTCCTACATCCGGTCCATCGCTTCGGGTCGGTATGCTTGCACCGCGGCCAACCGGAATGGATCATCCACCACTTGGATGGACATTGAGGTGGAAGGAAACGGGATCCATCCTTTGCTCATTGGATTCATCGTCCTCTGCGTCATAGTCATTCTCATCCTCATGTTTTGCATCATTAAAAATAATCACAATAAAGCCGTAAGTTTGGGAAGGGTTTGAAACGGAAGGGCCTCACTTTAACCTCATTTTTCTTATTCTCCACAGAAAATGAAACGATACTTGGAGGAAATCCAGAAACAGGAATTTGAGCAGGGTGCCGTTGAAAATATCAATCCCGAGCTGGGCATTGAGGATCAAGCCAATCTCCTTCCGTACGACAACAAATGGGAATTCCCCCGAAACCGGCTACGACTTGGTAAGTAAATTGAAACTTCAAAAAAATAAATCTGGATTAAAATGCCGAATTACCAACCAAGGAATGCAACTCGGGTCTGGAGCCTTTGGCCGCGTAATGAAGGCCGAAGCTATTGGGATCCTGCCGGATGAGCCTGTGACCACCGTAGCGGTGAAGATGGTCAAGGCCAATGCGGACGAGAGTCACATCAAGGCTTTAATGTCAGAGTTGAAAATTATGGTGCATCTTGGACGCCATGTGAATGTCGTCAACCTCCTCGGTGCCGTAACCACGAATTTGGTTAAAAAGAGTGAGTATCTGATTTATGCTGTGCTATGCAATCTGAGCAAATGCTGAGTAACCTTGATTCCTCCCTCCCCCAATCTCAGAGGAGTTATTTGTCGTTGTGGAATTTTGCAAGTATGGAAGCCTCTTGAATTACATGCATCGACACCGGCACACCTTCATCAATCAACTGGATCCGGTCCGCGGTGTCATTGATTCCTCGATATATCGTCAACTGTCGAGGACAAGTGCACAGTCCGACGCCACGCCACGGTAAGCGGATTTATTTTCTTCATTTATTTTCTTATGAAGCTTCCATCATTTTTTCATTTTTTGCAAAGTTACCAAGAAAAAGTATGAAATCTTGTATTAATTGCACGGCTAGGATAATTAACTCGACTTGACTTGAATCTAACTGGTGTTGTTTTATACAAATTATTTTTTTACGCTGACCACTGACCAACTCTGCTGGGTGGATTGGAAATGGACTCTCTCATCGACTTTGCTGGGCTGATTTGATTCCTCCTCCCAATGCCCACACCCCCCCCCCCCTTCCAACCTGTACTCGCTCTTATTTATTAACTTGCATGCCTGCACTCATTTCTCGGGAATCCGCATGACCTTTGACCTTGGTGTGGTTTGGTTGGTTGGGTTGGATTATTTTGACTCTTTACCCTGTAGACTGAACTATGCGTCTCTTACTTTCACTGATACGGGTCACTCTAGAACTGCTCCGAATGGGTACCGTACCCTGGAAGAGATCCCATCCCCCTCAACCCCCACCCACAGCCACACCACTCCCAACGAGCCTTGGGATGTCCCAGTCCTTCTCCGAGGCGGAGGAGGCGGAGGGGACGGGTATGGTCGGAGGAGTGCCGACTATCAGATGGAGAGCATGTGCACGGACATGAGCTACATTTCCAGCTCACCCAATACCGGAGGTGGGGGTGGTGGGGGTGGGGGTGGTTTCTCAACCCGAGATCGACGGTCCTCCTGTGCTTCCTCCACGACGGGCCATTACCGCGGAGACTATCAACACGTGGACGTGAGACCCATCCGAAGTGTGGACCTGTTGGGATGGGCCTTTCAAATGGCGAGAGGGATGGAGTACTTGGCGTCCAGAAAGGTGGGTTGGCTTAAATCCCGAATAAATTTGTGTCTGACCCTTGAATGACCCCTTAATCTTGGTTAGGTCCTGCATGGAGATTTAGCCGCCAGAAATGCCCTCCTGACGGAAGGGAATGTCGTCAAGATATGTGACTTTGGCCTCGCCAAGGAAATGTACAAGGATTACAAGTACAAGAAGAAGAGTGAGGGGGTCCTCCTCCCGGTCAAGTGGATGGCGATAGAGTCCATCTACTACGGCGTCTTCTCCACTCAGTCCGACGTCTGGAGCTTCGGCGTGGTCATGTGGGAGCTGTTCACCCTCGGGAAAACCCCGTATCCGGGTAGGTTTCAGGGATTTCGGTAGTTTTGAAGCATTTTAAAGCATTTTAAGCATCTTTTTCCTTTCTTCTTCAGGGATGGAGGCGGATGATCGATTCTACAAAATGTTGAGCGAGGGTTATCGAATGGAGAGGCCGGGTTTGGCGCCATCCTCCATCTACGACTTGATGACGGAGTGTTGGGCGCATGAGTCGAGTTCCCGCCCCACCTTTTCCACGCTGGTGGATCGGATCGGGGACTTGATGGAGGAGGGGCATCGGCAACAATACGTGGATCTCAACGTCCCCTATGATCGGATGAATCGGGAGTGGTTCCTCTCCGGGAAGGAGGACTACCTGAGCAGGATGAGTGGACCTGACTTTGTTTCCAACAGCAGTCGACCCACGCCGGAGCGAGGGTATGAGAATTTGCCCCCCACGGCGGAAGATGGTGGGGGGTATTTGGTGCCCAACCCAGGGGGAGGGGGAGCAGTCTCCACGCAGTATCAAAACATTGATCATCATCATCGGAGGGAGGCAGAGGCAGAGCCCAGTGGCCAATTCCTGGCGAATAATGCCGGATATGTGTTCGTGAATCGGGGTGGAGGGGGTTCTCCCAGAAGTAGTGATGGTGGGGGTGCAGGGCCCTATGTCAAGTTTGACATTGAACCTTCGGCTCCAACCACAGCCACGAATATTGGCTATGTCGCCCTGGGTTTGGGGAGGGGGGATGCAATCTCAGAAAATGACTCGAACCTCCACCCCCACAATCCTCCTCCTCTGCCCAACGGAGGGATCTCAAATCAGAATTATCTTCCGAACAATGCATTTCCTCCCCCTCCCCCTCCTCATCCCCTCGAGCAAGTCATGGAGGAGGGAGGGAATGATGGAACAAATGCCAATTCAAACCACCACCCCCACTCGGCCACCACCACCGCCACGGCCAATGGAGGGAGGAGACACCTCCGACGTCAAAAAAATGACTCTGGTCTCGGCTCCATTGATTCAAACAATTTTGACGTTCCCCTTACCCCCGGAGGTGGGGGTGGGGGTGGGGGTGAAGAGGAGGAGGAGGAGGAAGAAGAAACTCTCAAAATTTTACCCTCCAGACACAATCTGAGCTATGTTTCTCATTCAATGTCGGGGGGTGGGGCAAGCCCACCATCATCATCATCACTGCATAAAAATCACAAAAATGGAGGACTCCTCCTTAATTCAGGGGCAAATAATGGAGTCATTGCTTAATTTATGGATTTTGCTAGGCATGTTGAACAGACTGATGGTTTCTTTGTCATATTTTATGCTCTGCAG
>JAQIWC010000264.1:0-11125 GCA_034694605.1 Folsomia penicula | reverse complement strand
CCTTTTACTGCCAATTTATTATCAGGCGGCCTGAGCCATCGTACAATATATGTATTTGTACATTAGTACATTACCTATAGATATCATGTGAATCTTCACACAAACTCTCATTCATGCCCACACCCTTTCCACACGCACTCCTCCCAATTTTGGCCATGTGCAAATTTAAAAGATGAAACAAAACTTTTGCAGAAACCTGTGAATGTACTGTTTCATTTTTCAAAAACCAAGTTATGCAACTTATGTAAGTAACTTCTAGTTTTCGTACATAAGTTTGTATATTTAGCTACAAGTTAAGACGATTTGCAATTTACGTAAAAATTATTATTGCTCTCAATGTTGAAGAAAATTTATGCGTCCTCCGGGGAAATATTCATCTTCAATTTTGCAATTTAGGTACAATTTCATTTATTTTGGAGACAGAGCCCATACCGAATCGTGAGTCAGTATTTTTCAGGGAATGAAGAAATGATTTGCCTGAAGGTAAGATTTCTCTGATTGGAAAATCTAGAATTTCGATAAAGAAATGACTAGTGGATGTAAAAGCTCGTGTGTGTGCACGAATTATTTGATACGCATCAACGAGTCTCGCTAAATAAATTATTGTTCGTTGTACCGTATTTTCGCCAAGAATTTTTTTGAGTTTTCATAAAATTATATTTATGAAATTTCTTGCGTAAAAATGGGGCAGTGGGTGGAGTAACTTAAGCTTATTGGGGAGCCATTTTCGTGTTTTCCCGAGCAGTAAATGTTCATACATATTCGTAACAGCGTGATTGTGAATTACATCCATCCATTTTTAGCCCGTACGTACCCGTCGTGCCGTCTGTCCGTCCGTCCCGACGATTACGGCCATAAAACTCAACCGATCGACTTGAAATTGGGCCATCCTCATGCCATTTTAGGAATCGAGTTCGAAGATGATCAAAATCGGACCATGGATAAAAAAAGTTTTAGTGACGGCAACTACCATTTTATGAGTGGCGATTAGGGTGAAAAATTAATTTTATTCCGATCGAGATGAAAAGTACACATGGTAAGCCAATAAATTATTTCTGAGTAAAACTGAAGATGATCAAGATTGGTTCAGTTTTGAAAAAAGTTTTAGTGGTGGTGAAAATCGACATAAGCTGACTCGGGCTAGCGAAGCTGCACTGAAGGTTTTTACCCTTCCACCGATTCAATCTGGCCCTATCTGTCCCCAGGAGAGAGGTAAATGAAAGTGGATTATTCAGGTGAAAGAATGAGTGATGAATTGCGATTTAAACTAGCCTCAACCTTCGTCAGGGTTAATTTTTTCTTCAATTTATTTCAGAGTACGTATTCCGTATCTCAGAAAAGGTTTAATACGATACTCCAAGTCTCAAGGTAAGACTTCCAACTTGATCGTTGACAAGTTAATTCCTTGGTTTTGTTGCCATTTCAAGGATGGGAGCAGAGAGTATTAATCCAATGACCCGATGAGGCTAAGCAGAATAAATACAAACACTCAGTCCACTAACTACATAAGTAAGTATGAGGTAGTCAAGAGTTTAATGACTTTAAATCTCATCATTAAGGACAATTGAAGTTACGCAACAAAAAAGTGCAGTAGACAATTTTTTAGTTTCATTTTTCCATGAAGTTATTTTGCTTTATTTTTTGTCAATCCTCACTAGCAAAGGAGAAAATGTTTGAAGACAAAAAATAGTGATGGGAATTTGTCGATTTTCTCTTGTTCTCTTACAGATCACGTATCAGTTGGCATTACAGCTTAGCTCAAATGCGGATGATAACTCAAAATCTATTACAATAGACGATGTTTTGTTGGTGGATAGACAGCTTCAATCCAACAAGGTTGGTTGACTAAATGGCCAAATAAGATGCCATGCTGGAGAAAGACAAATCCAAGAAAAGCGAGTAGATGGCTCAAGTTGAGGAGAAAGCAAGAAAAACCAGAAATAAAAAGTTGTGAGTAAAAAATCATGCGAGAAATTGAAACTTCTACAGACAAACAGAGAATTCATTTCTCATAGAAAGAAAGTAACTTATGATACAAAGAAATCAGCGTTTTGTATCTAATAAACCACTGAATTTATTAAAGACAGATAATACTTTGCAAAAATATTAAGAGTATTATATTCAAATTGGCATGCACATTGTGGTGATTCATCCTAAAGTACAATGTAACTAGCCAGCCCTTATTCAAAAAAAAGCCCAGTATTCACAGCCGACGTCTTCAATTGTATATGAAAATAATTAAACTCCATCAATACAAGTACATATTTAAATAGGAATACACTGGAAACGACCACTTTCTCCAAGAAATTCGATTCCACAAAGAAAGTGCTTTATATGGTCGTTGATATTAGAAAGACGAAGTTAAACTTGAGTTCCATGCTTTCTGGGGCGGTATTCCCAGCATTTTCAATCAACAAAGCAAATAAGCAGTGGATAGGCTAGTGGATAGAGAGAAGAGAAAGACGAAATGTGTACCATGAGTCTTAATGGATTTTTGGATAAGTCAATCTATTAACTGGGAGAACTTTCCACTTGCTACGTTCCTTTGACTGGTATAGCTGCACCACAATTCAATCTCTTATGAATGATTAATGGACGTAATTATGACCGTCCATTCAGAATTGCTTCTCAATTCTCAGAACCACGGGACAGGAGCAAACATAGAACCACCAATAAAAAGCAATCTTTTTCTCAAAATAACAAGGTTATTTGGAAAGTAGGCAAGGGTTTGGCATCTTGTCCAACCTCGTATATCCTTCAACAATACATGAAATATTTGTATACATAAATACTCCACATGATTTTCTCCAACTACCGACCTGTGCTTATTTTGTAAATATTTCAGTTTTTACATAACGTCACTTTTCCCTTTATTTTATGGCTAACAAGGGACAGATGATAAATGGGAAAAATGTTTGTGACAGCCAACTCGAATGCATTACATTATGAACTTGGACATGGACAAAACACACTAAAAAATCTTTTACAACACATCACATAATCTGTTGACTTGTTGGTTGTCTGCACAAGTAAAAGTGAGAGGAGGGTTTGCACACCCCCGACCCAAACTGAATATTATATGTGGGTACCCACACAAAGTAATCTGTCTTTCGTGTCCCTGCGGGGAAATATCCCTTCAAAGCAGCTCAAAATTGGATATTTAACTACTCAGCCAGAAACATACATAAGCAATAATGGATGGATGAATAACTCGCAGCTGCTTGGATTAGGGTGTGCCGCAGAGGAAAGGAAAAGTAAGAAAGTGAAAGGAATTGTGTAAAGTAAAAGCTTCTTATATGAATGTGAAGTATTTTTCCACTCGCAGACGCCATCCTACATGCTCCCAAATCTGATCAATATAGAAATCATCACTACATGTAAAAGCAAAAACCCTTCATTTACTAATTTCTCCTTAACCACTCTTATACACATGTCCACAGTCCGATGTTAAGATGACGCTAAATATCTCTGTATTAAAGCTTAAATGAGAAAACAATGGCAATAAAATGATCCAAGACAAGAAGGACAAACTAGTAATAGAATTTATATGGTAATTTTTGGTTTAATTTATTTCCCCATGAGAAATGCCATTATGAATAAAAATGAGGGGAACTGGCCCACGGGAGCTAGAGTAAATGATGCGTGAAGAAAGGAGAGACTTTCACTCTCCCTTTCTTTGCTTTATAACGGAAAAGTCAACTCTCTTCTTGGTAATCAACTTTGCCGAATGAGGCAGGACTTGCTTTTTTTTAAATTCAGCTTCTTCTCCGGCCCCGACTGACTTTTAATATTTGCTGTCTTGTTGACAAGGCATACATTTCTGTATTTTTATTCATTAGCAGAGGAAATGAAGTGGATCCAAGTATTTTGAGTCATCTCCTTCATCCCGTTCTATTAATGGAGATGAGAAGACAGCCAATAAAAAGCAAAAGTCAGTTGGTTGATTATCTATAGCTGGAATGATCCAAGAGTAAACATTCATAGACATTCATTCATTTGTATGTAAATACGTGCCTTCCTAAGTTTATACATATGTAGATAAGAAAATGTGGTAGTAAGAAAACAAGGACAGACCAAAGTGGACAAAAACCACCGAAAGGATCACTTGGTCAAATTAGTTTTCCAATCAGTATTCAACATCACGTGAATCAAACTTTGTAGGAAACCTCGTAAACTCATCTGTGTCTGCATTTGGTAAGGTAATTGTATGGTAAGGTGGGTTTGGTTGGTGACCTATGATAAATAGTTTAATGACAGAATTCTGACAGTTTGCATTTATGACAGGATCTGCGAAATTTGGTAGCGTCAGCACATTCATCCAGACATCCAGAAGCTGATATTTGTGATATTTACATGCATAGTCTGATGATGCTAGAGAGAAAGGAAATGGCATGGACGAATAAAAGCTAAAAATGTTGAATGGCTAATGAAGCTCCATCACATATCACATGAAGATAATGATATGTTGATCGTCAGTTGATGGAGCATCGATTTCACATTTGCCAACTCATGTGGAATTCCTCGTTTCAAATTTATCCTGGTTACATTCTCCATCCATCAGGGGACGTACATTAAGCACTTGCAGAAAAAGATAAAAGATTTTGCCTGTTTTAGCCTTGAGTTTTGACTTTCACTCTAAGCAAATTAATGTTCTACGACATTTGGTGACTTTTGGTGACTTTTGATCTTCTCCCAACGCAACGCAGCCGAGTTTGGGTGTTTATTGAACCGGTCCCATTAGTTTGATCTGTGACTTTATGGATTCATTATTTCAATTTATCACCCACTTTAGTTGTTTACCCCAATTAAATGGTTTCTAAATGGACAAATTCTATCCTTCAGAAAAAGAGCTATATTCTTTAAAGTATAAACTGAACACGCAAATAAATGGGTAGAGAACAATTGATAATTGAAAAACAATGAAAGCTGATATTTAATCTGGCTTAGTTTAAGATGATTAACGGAGCTAAATTACGGAAAAAGAACAGGAATATTCAAGCACCAAAATTTCAAATTGGTAAGCTTTCATTTGAAAAAGAAACGTTTCTAAATCAGATGAAACAGATTTTATTTTCCATTTTGTTATAATCATCGTTGTGGTGTTTTATCATTCAGTCGTTGAGACTTCATAAAGTTTCCAATTGATGTATATTTTGAACATTATCCTCGAACGTCACGTCCACAGTTTTGTAGGACACATTGGTCAGAGAGATGTTTGGTTTGCATGTTAATGCCTACATTAGTCTGGCTGGGGTCATCATAATTCAAGAATGTGATGCAACTCACGTAAGGGCACAGCATATGCGTTTGTATCAAAATCATGCTAAGAATACTTTCGTATGGCCTGTTTTCAGTGGTTTCTATTACTTTCACATGGTGCAAACAAAATATAGGAATCAAAACCTTTCATACAAAACATGCATAGACTGTAGAGTGAAAGTTATTGGAAAATCGTGTGTTGGTTGGCATAGTTGGCTTTGAGAATGATGCTACGATTTTTAGGAAATGTCAAAAACATCAGAGGCACTGGATGTGTATCAATCAATTTAGAACATCTGTGTCATGTGTGTAGTTAAATGCTAGAATATCACAAAATCGGATATGGCGATGGCGTGCAGGAAATATAAAAATACTAGGACACATGAAACTATTTATGTGCTTTTTGTCGACAGCTTCGTTTTATATTTGCAATGTACATTCCACCAAATTGTATACCAAACTGTCAAAAATAAATAAGTACTTATGTAGTATTGCCACCAAGATCAAGATCAAGAAGATCAGTTTGTTTATAATATTTGCCTATTATTTTTTATTATTCTATAAGCTAACTAAAAAACGTATCATCAAATCTCACCAATAGCATTATTTCCCATCGGCTCTGATTAATTGTCGCTAAGTGGAAATTTAAACGAGACATGGAAAACAAGTAGAAATGCATGAGGGACAAAATGAGAAATATTAAATGCGACAATTGTACTAAATCTGGTTTCGGAGATTCATACAGTGAATTTAGCAGAATGACACTAAAAATGAAGTGTGTAATTGACATCATGAATGAGCAGTCCTCTTTATTAATAGGAATGATTCGAGGGAACTACTTGAGAATCCTAAAAATAACACTGACCAAGGCAGGTGATGTAATATTAATATGACGTAAATATGTGTATATGAAGGATTTTACGATAGATTAATTTGTTGAAGGATTATAAAGGAACCGAATACCCCTCATCATTTCACATACTGGAATATAAAAATAGATTGTCGATAAATAAGACAATGGAACAAAAGCATGGCTTGATGAATGAAGTAATTATAGTATCCTAACTGGATACTGTTTCACAACGATTGGCTATCTGAATGCTGGTATGGACTTGTGAACTTTGGCCCCAGGCACGATAAATTTGACTTAATCACGCTAATATCTAGGCTAATGGCATTACTTTTTTGCGTAATTCGTAGCAATTATGTAAACACAAACTACGTATCGAATTCGTTGAATCCATTAAATCTAGAGAAAGGAAAGTTAGAAGTAGTCAAGGCCAAATTATATGTACTAGCAGTTTGAAATACGGATCGGTGAAAGTGGATTGGCAAATAAAGGGAAAAAATATAATTTTAACAACGAACTGATAGGAACGACAAAAATGTAACTGACTTTCACTGTTCACCATTTGATTTTTTGAGGCACTAAGTTTTTCTTTTCTACATTTCACTTGACTGCCATTTATTCCTCACCTTTTCCGGCAAATTATGACAAAGTTAAATTGTGACAAATTATGACCTGATTGAATACGATAGAAATTTCATAAAGTTGGAACTGAATCTCAGACATCGGAAATATATCAATGTGAAAACATTTCCGTTAATTTAAACAGCATTGACTAATAACCTGTTCTGTACCATCACACGGAATTTGTACTATTATTACCGCAAAATACGGACGGTATTTTTTGTGCATTATAATATTTGGTATTCTGTCTAACTTTATTTAGTAAATGCATGATTACATATTACATGTAACGTGAATGCAAAGATTGGATGCACAACAAACCAAGGTTCTCACGACCAGGACTTTCCCGGCATTCAGGAAACTTTTGGAAGTTGAGTCGAGTAAAAGTTGACTGGAGAAAGTTTTGGGTGATTGCAGTGTGGAGTGGGGGAAAGAGTTGATCGTGGTGTGGATTCTGGCTGCTCCATTTTAGTTTTCACCGACTTGTGTCACTTTGGTTGAGGTACATGAATAAGGTTGGTTGGGGCTACTTTACTTTCCCGACTACCTCACAGCAAACCTAAAGAAAAGAAGCTCCGTCCAAGAGTGAATGAGTGAACGGGGGGAGTCAAGTCGGTTGATGAGCTTAGTTTGGTTTTACTCTTACTTTGCCAACTTATTTAACGTCGCTTGTACAGCTCACGAGTTGACGAGGATCCATTTTCCCTTTTTTCTCTAATATTACTCCACGTCTCATCAGTCTATCATGAACTGACGGAGGAATTTGTTAAAGTTCACGTCGGTATGTTTTCTTTTATGTCCTTTGGTTCACTATCCATTTCTTCCTACCATGAAGTGTTACTTTATGAAAACCAGGCATTAATTTACACTGATAAAGGAATAACACGTGAATAATGCTTATCAATCAATCAATCAAGTTTAATATGAGTTGTTTTAATGAAAGAAAGAGAGTTTGATGCATCAATTGCACTATGATTTTGATTTTTAAATTAATAAAGTGCACAAAGTGGAATTTATTTTGGGAACGTTGCATTTAACTACGTGGGGTGTATTTATGTATATACGTGTCGAATATTGAATCCATGTTATGTCCTCCATTTTATTATTGCATGCATCACTAGAAATTTCTTTGTAATCACGGCTCAGGCAGCCGGTTACAAAGCATAATCGGTTTGTGTTTGTATGTATTTGCCAATCCAAATCCCATGGTCATGCATCCAGTAGTTCTGCCCAGCTTGGTTCCTTACTGTTTAACTATTAATAGAAATAGTAGGATATTAGGATGGACGGATATACGTATATCCAAACCAAAACAATCCAGCCATCTCCTTTCTCGCTCGTTGAATTGTTTGTGAATGTGAGTGATCCAAGTAATTTCAGGTTAAAGCATTTTACTCTATAATTAATGTCCTACAAACACCTCTATAGAGCTATTGATTCCTTACTCATTTTACGCTTTTACCCCTCTTACGATTTTCTGCTGGGATTTTTGCGTGTCACAATTCCTAAATATTACTTTTAGAAACCATGTTTAGTGGTCAATGCGCTGAATGAATGGTAATTTTATACCTCACATCTTTCGGAAATCGATAGGATAATGTAGATATTTGACCACAGCACGCGGAGACAATCTATTGGCTATGAAAAATACACCTCACCCTAAATTCCTATGTTTTTAGCCAAAACAAGTGAATGGTATCTGATGATGCACGATCCAATTGTATTTTGTGGAAATACACACAATTTTTTCCATGCACAAACTAATACATATGCATAATAAGGAGAAAAATCCCCACAATGCTTATTCCCTGAAAATAATAGATGGATGCTTAGATCATTATATGTTTGAAGTATGTTTATTATTTTTGCAAGTTCAAGACAAAAAAGTACTCTAGTGCGTCTTACTAGAAAGTATTTTTGAAAAAAGTAGCCTAGAAAAACGTTAGAGTTAAAAAAACAACCCGAAACCTGACTCGAGCTAATTTCTACATAATTCCAAAGGATTATCATTAGCAACCCGAGTGAAATAAGAAGGGTTTGGTTTGAATTATCTGGATTACAAAGAAACTCGAATTTGGACTATCTTGAAGTATTTGGAACTTTGAAGTTGTTGAATGTAAAGAACGAGTCCAGTCAAAAAATCAAAGTGAGACGATGAGAGACGAGGAAAACCTGGTGGAACTCTGACTGGGAAAGTACTTTCCTTCGTGGCAGGAAATGTCTACATATGCGGGCAACCCATCTTTCTGTACCTAAGACATGTAAAGGACGGGTGCACATCCTGACTGACCAGAGCTTCATATTTAGATCAATTCCCACTGCACATTTGTTCATTCCTTGAGCTTCTTACGCATCTCGCTTACTCTTTTTCTTGTCTGATATGTCCAAGTCATAGTTGGTCTCCAATTTCCATACGTACGTACAGATGTCAATCCCTCTCTTATCCTTTGCCTGTATGCTTGCTATGCATGTTTCCAGGTTGAGAAAGAGCAAAAAGAATCCACAAGCCACTCTTTGTGGTGAAAGAGGAATGAGATTTCCCATCCATCTGACCAACCATTGCCGACAGCTGGTTTCAGATAAAAAGGGGAATTCATGTTAAGGCACGAGTACATGCATATGTTTTTCAAACTTCAGCAGAAATAAAAGAAGAAAAAATCTCCTTCAATGTACGCATCTTATCTTCTGAAAATGGAGCGCCTCTGCAGAAATGGGTGGGTGGATGGTGGGAATGTGTAGTGGCAGCCCGTTATTGAAAAAGGTCCGGGTCATCATTCTAACGTGGGCACTCAAATCCCTCTCCATTTGTCCTGTCTCTGTCTTGGTTCTTTTTCATTACTCAGCTTCGGTCGTACCGGAGACTTATTGGTGTTCAATACTAGCGAGTTTGAGAAAATCAATACAAACAACTTTTGTGTGATCGTGAAGAACATTTCCCATTTACTTTACATTTTACAAGAGAAGTGACTTAATGTCTTGTATTCTTTAAAACAAGAACCCAGTAAGAGTTTGAATAAACTTTTTCCATTTTTGATCAAATGCTAATACCCTCCCTCCCTCTTTCATATTTAACAAATGCCAACCCAGCGTTTATTCATTCACCCTTCCAGGCAAACAACAGAGAAAAGAGAAATTGTGTTTCTTATTCATTTTGCAGTAAGAAGGGAGAAACCCTGCTGGTTTTCATTTCCAAGACTTTTACACTTTTGTTTGACGATACTTCAGTATTTATTTGAGGTTTGGGTGTGGGGTTGTAGTTGTTTATGAAAGTAAAAAGTTGTGGGCTCATAAGAAATAGGAAATGGAGTAAATGTGTGTGTCGTTGGTTAGCATCTTGGGTGGATTGTCGTGGTAAAGGTTCGTGGTTTGTGGGTGAGGATTGGTCTCATTTCCGGAGACCAGATTTTATATAAATTCACTGTTTGTCCATAATGTTTATTTTAACGCAAGACAAACTTTCTTTGACTATTTCTTTCTTCTATCAGATGCAAATTGATTTTTGCTGTTTGTTCATGTCATAACAATTCCAGTTGGCCGTTTTCTTCTTCTCCTTTTCCGAGCCCCTTTTAACTCATTTCTTTTACTTTCTCCCATCAAATATCCAATATTTGGCTCCTATTACTTTTGTTTTTGCTTCTCTCCAGCAGCTGCAGAAGACACCACACGACCCCTATATCTGTAGCTCCTTGCACAATACTGAGAAAATGTGAACTATAATCATCCAAGGCAAAGCTAAGAGCTAACGATCAAATTTTTGGTCTTTCTTCCTTTCCTCGACTTTGGGACGAGCGTAATAAGTGCAACCCTTCTTTCTCTGAGAAGAAGTCGGAAAGGGAAATTTGAGAGTGTTTTCTTAATATCATTATCCATTCCCATTTCCACCAGATTTCTCCTACTCGCTCACTACGCCCAACATTCAATCAAATACTAACGAGAACAACTGAAATCTCAGACCCAGCCCACCAAATGGTGGACCACCATTTCTTCTCCTTTTTTCTGTTATGACATTAACATAATGTAATTCAGTGTGGTAGGAGTGGGTTATGTTATTTTTTGTTACTTTCTCTTATGCAAAATCTTTATCTTCTTCCCATTTGTGAATCGTCAACCAGTTAACTCCACATGGCTCATTATTTTTATATCAATGTTGCTGGTGTGTTTCTCTAGACTTTCCCTTCCCATATAACGATGAGACAAACTGGGCTCAAGAAGTCTGTTACATATGTACCTCACATCTTAAAATTATAAATGTTTGGATGGAAGGAAGCACATCTTTCTATTTAATAAACGTTAGATAAATGTAGATCTTAGATATGATTTGATTTTAAAATATCAAGATTGTCAATACATAAAATTCATTCTTTTTCTGGTAGTCATATATTATTGTCCTTTGTC
>JAQIWC010000263.1:0-11132 GCA_034694605.1 Folsomia penicula | reverse complement strand
TATACTCAACGGAGTCATCTCCAAAATCGGTGGCATTATTCTTCTAAAAGTAGCGACTTGCGTATTTATCGTATTTATCCCAACTGCCACATCCCGAGCAAAGCAGAGTGAGAAGATCCAATCTCGGTTGAAATCTGGACCATTTGAGACGAACTTTGAGAGCTCTCTCACGAGTCCATTGACTCATGTTGGGCTTTTCGACGAGGACAGCCAAGGTCCTCTAACGAATGGAAAAATTGTGCCACATCAGCAGCTGTCAGCTTTAAACTCATGCTTTCTTTATTTCTGTCATTCCTCATCCTCACTGCATATGTTTCTCTAAGGCCTCTTTCCACAGGTGAGTTGACCACTTCCAAACATCAATTTGGGTCAGAAACCCCTTCCCATCCCCCCATCTCCTCCAAAGTACTCGGGTTCAAGGGGTTCAAGTCAACTACTTTGACCATAGGGCCTGGCGCTAGAGACCGGCTTCTCCATTCTTCTTTAGAAGATCGAGTATTATTTTGGATTGCATGTAATTATTTTGTGATTATTTAGATAATTGTACTGCTCAAAACTCCAAAGGCCATCACATTCCCTCCCACCCCATCCAGAGACAATTCGACACGACACGGCGACGAGTAAGACATCACGATGACGAGTGTTCCTCCACCTCCAATTACACCGGTCATTCCGCAATACTTGAGAGGAGTTGTGAAACAGGTTGGTTGGTTGGTCGGAGCGGATAAAATTAGAAAATAGGAAATGAGTAAACATTTTAAAATGATTCCTCTAATTGAGATTGTTTTTTTCTGAATGAAATTAGGTTCTGTCCGGAGATTCAATCATTATCCTTGGTCCTCCTAAACGTGAAGGCAGCGGACCACGTCTTGAACGTCAACTGAATTTGGCATCCATTTCTGCCCCAAGATTGGCTCGTCGTCCAGGTGGAAATGTTAAAATGTAAAAAAAAACATAAACATATGTAGCGTTGAAGTATTGAGAGGAAGAAATATTGTTAAAATTAATTTGTTCCGTGTTTTGGTTTGAGCAGTGAAGATGCCAAGGATGAGCCCTGGGCATGGGAGGCTCGTGAATTTATGAGAAAGAAGTTGGTCGGGAAAGTTATCTGGTTTGCCGTTGACTACAAGGTCCCAGCTTCTGGACGAGAGTATGGAGTCGTCCTCGTAGGAACGACACCTGCCACGTCCGAAAATGTCACGGAAGCAATCGTCTCGGCTGGATTGGCAACTGTTCGAAAAGAAGGCAAAAGTGATGTTTCCGCACTGATAGCTTTAGAAGAGGCTGCTCAAGCTGCGAGTATAGGAAAATGGGGACCTGATCCAGAGGTGAATGCTTTATTTTTTTTTTAAATAAAAGAAAAGAATAAGTGACCGGTCATTATTTGATTTTAATCTAACAATACCTTTTTTTTTAGAGTCACGTTCGAAACATTACATGGTCAATGGAAAATCCAAGGAGTTTACTGGATAAGTTTGGAAGAAAACCAGTCCCAGCCGTGGTTGAGCATGTGAGAGATGGTTCAACGGTCCGTGTCTTCCTTACTCCTTCATTCCATTATATTACTGTCATGATTTCTGGAATAAGAGTGAGTAAAGCGATAACGAAATTTGTATACTTTAAAAGTTTGAGTATCAAAAACATTCTCAAAATATTGTTTTTTGTTTTGTACCTAGTGTCCTGGGTTCAAGATGGACACTGATGGAAAACCAGATCCTTCTGCGACTGAAGTATTTGCTGATGAAGCTAAAAGTTTTACAGAAATGCGTCTACTACAAACTGATGTGGAAGTGGTCCTTGAGTCAGTCAATAATCAGAACTTTGTTGGATCCATTGTCCATCCAGTAATGAAATATAAAACAGAGCATTGAATTTTTTATGTATATTTTATTTAAACAAACAAGTCACTAAAAATATCTTCGTTTTAATAGAATGGCAACATTGCTGAGCTTTTACTGAAAGAAGGATTCGCAAGGTGCATTGATTGGTCAATGGGATTCGTGTCCGGGGGTGCCGAGCCGTTAAGAACTGCTGAAAAAGTTGCAAAAGAAAAGAAACTTCGAATGTGGAAAGACTTTACTGCTAATAACGCTTCTGGACTGGGTGCTCTTAAACCAAAAGATAAAGAGTTTACTGGAACGGTGGTGGAATGTATTAATGCTGATGCCATGGTGGTCAAACAACAGGATGGGACTCTCAAGAAAGTTTTCCTCGCCAGCATTCGTCCCCCAAGACAGGAAACAATCCAAGAAAAATCCGCGGATGGTCCTAGAGAACCCCCTGCTCCTAAAGACAGACCAAAGGGTTTCCGCCCCTTGTACGACATTCCATTCATGTACGAAGCTCGAGAGTATATGAGGAAGAAACTGATTGGCAGAAAGGTCCAAGTATCTGTAGATTACATTCAACCAGCATCCCAGAGCTTCCCGGAAAAGATTTGCTGCACCGTTAAAAACGATGGGGTCAACATTGGTGAGGCACTCATCTCCAAAGGACTTGCAACAGTGGTGAGGTATCGACAGGATGATGACCAGCGAGCCAGTGACTACGATACCCTGTTGGCTGCAGAAGCGAAGGCTCAAAAGGGACTCAAGGGTTTACATGGGAAAGAAACTCCAACTCATCATGTCATTGATATCACTGGGGATGCTGCCAAGGCCAAACAATTTCTTCCATATTTCCAAAGGGCTGGAAAACTTCCGGCAGTTGTAGAATACGTCGCATCTGGCTCCAGGTTGCGTGTTTATGTTCCACGTGAAGCTCGACTGATTACACTGCTCCTGGCTGGAATTAGTTGTCCAAGAGCAGGAAGGATTGTCCCTGGGGGCGGGGCTTCTTTGGAAGCAGAACCTTTTGGCGATGAAGCTCTCGCCTTTACAAAAGAATTGTGCCATCAACGAGAAGTGGAAATTGAAGTGGATTCCATTGACAAAGCTGGAAATTTTATTGGGTAATTAATTAATTGATTCAAAACATTTCCACCGTTTGGTTGGTTTGGTTTATGGCATCATAATCATTGTTTCGACTATTTCCTGCCCTAGATTCGTCTTTATTGAAGGAAAGAATCTTAGCGTAGCACTGGTGGAAGAAGCTTTGGCTTCTGTTCATTTCTCTGCCGAGAAAACACCCTACTTCCGGCCTCTGACAATTGCTGAGGATAATGCCAAAGCACGACGAGATAAAATATGGATGAACTATGAGGACACAAAAGATGAAATCAAACCAGAAGATGACAAGGCGGAAAGAAAATATGAGCCAAAATCTGTCATCGTTACAGAAGTTACTCCAGACTTGCACGTTTTTGTCCAGTTCACTGAAGATGTTAGTTTTTAATTTATATTTTAATAACAATTCGTAGACGTTTGTCTTGTATTATTATTTAACATTTACATTTCTTTTTGTAGGGTGGCAAACTGGAAGCACTGATGAATGACTTGAGAAGAGAATTGGGCGAAAAGCCACCCATGACTGGTGCATACACTCCAAAGAAAGGTATGTACAAGTTTGACAATTTGTCAAATATTATATTGATTGGAAAAAAAATATCATTAATTGAACATTTTTTTGTATTTGACAGGGGATCTTTGTGTTGCTCGTTTCACTGCAGATAACGAATGGTATCGAGCCAAAATTGAGAAAGTAGAAAAGGACCAAGTTCATGTTTTATATGTCGACTATGGAAATAGAGAAACTCTCAAGTCTTCTCGATGTGCAGTTCTTCCAACGTCTCCTGGCTCTTCTGTCCCTCCTTTTGCAAAGGAGTACATCCTAGGCTTTGTTTCTCTTCCATCGGACGTGAGTTGTACAGATTATGCAGATTTGTCTAAAGTAAAAAAAAAAGTACATTTAAAGAGTAGTGAAATTGTGGTTGGAATGCAGGAAGATTATGCTCAGGAAGCTATCTATGCTTTGAAACAAGACACGATGGATGGCAACTTTTTGCTTAATGTTGAGTACAAGGTATGTTTTTTTATACATCAAACAATAAATTTTCCTTAATACAAATAATACAAAGCAGTTTGAAGGTTTCTAAGCTTTATTTTGTATTTTGTATTTTTTAGATTGGTGGATTGGAGTATATCACTTTGGTGAATGATGCTAAAAAAACCGACGTTGCCCAAAACTTGGTAAAAGAAGGTCTTTTGCTGGTTGAAAATAGAAAAGAACGTCGTCTTCAAAAGCTGGTTAGTGTTATTATAAAAACTGGATTAATACATTATTTATATTCATCTGTGACTGATTACATGAATCATATTTTTTTTAATTAGATGAAAGATTTCAAGACTGCGGAATCTGAAGCAAAAACCAAGCATCTTAATTGCTGGGAGTATGGCGACATTCGAGAGGATGATGCACGTGAATTTGGAATGTCTCGCTAATGAACAGAATTTTTGTTCTAAATTACTCCAAAAAATCAGTTGGAGTAATTGATTAAATATATAGTTACTTAAATTTTTCTAGTTCAGATCATTAACTGCCTCCCCCAGTCTCATGTCTTACATGTGACGATAAAATTTGTACCTCCCCCACTTTCTAAAATTGTCATATTAATTATTATCATTATTACCGTGTTGAAAATACAGAGAGTTGTATTTTACATTTGATTTCACGAATTGTACCCTGCGTGCAACTCGTCTCGAAAATATTGAAACAAAAGTCGACTTCCACTCATGAAAGCAACATTCACAAAAACAAACCATTATCGTGTATTATTCAAAATGCCTAAGACTCACTAAAGAAGTGCCTAAAGAATTAATTCAAACACAAACGCATTTTCCAACTAAATAGTTGTACGTATATCATCATCATCACCATACATTTTTTTAAAAATTGGGTGTCAAAAATTCAACAAAATTATTGTAAATTAGGTAAATTCATTATCAAGTTTTCCATTAATTAATTCCAAAATACATTTTGTATATTTCAAGAAGCGTATGGGGTGCGTTCTTATGCAATACAATACATCATTTATGTAAATGGTGCTGAGTTTTAGAGTTATTAAAGAAAGTAGATACAGCTAATTAAATTAAATCTATATTCCTCCAACAATTCCTTTCACATGCATATATTGGTCATACGTAAACAGGGTGGGCGGAAATGTTTTTCATTTGCATAATTGGTAATTGTGAGGGTCGTTATTTCTGCCTCCTCTTCTCTCGAAAAAATTGTTCCATCATTCCACACACCACACCTTGGTGGATGGACGTCTGTTGACTGACCACACTGGCCTAGCGTCGTTCCTCCACCCACTTTCTTTCCACACACTCTGCACTGATAAGCTAACGCAGAACTTCTGCCAAGGTGAGACTTTCACAACAACTGTTCTTGGGGACAAAGAGGAGGAGGAGGTGTATAAACATATTCTTTATGTTTGCTTGAGTTTTTCATTGTTATATACTTTTCATAATTTATATTTCCATATCAATGATATCATGGCTTATCATGCATGATATCAGCTAACAAGGCTTTAAAATGCACACGAAAATATTTGTCCAACAAAGCTAAAAATACATGGCGTGGGTTGGGGTGGCTTGGCTTGGCTTGGGTCGGATTATTCGCATTTTTTTACCTGTGAAACAACCAAAAAGGCATGACAATATCCAATGAATGGTCACTGCAATTCATATTCTCTCATCATCAGCAACATTTCTTTTAGAAATTTCAAACATTTCTTCATCAGTCGGCAAGACGAAACAAACATCATTAAATCGCATCACAAATTAAAAATTAAATAATTTAAAGGTCCTTGTGCGTAGCAAACAAAGAGACGCTCGGTGCGTGCGTCCGTTTTGCAAACAGAGAACAACCTAGGAAAATTATTGTTTCATATTTTTTAAAGCGAAAATTGGTCGATAGCTGACCGTTTGTCGTTGTTCTGCAAGCAGACGACGCTCAATATTTCCTCTGCACACGCATCCAGATTAATTTCATTCTTCGTTTAGACTTTGTCGACACAACATCAAAAATTTTTTATCCGCCTATTGAAGAAATTTTTGAAATTTTAAAAAATTCTTGAGAAAAGTAAGTAAGCCTTTGCTTTATTTTATAGAATTGGTCCTTCTTTGTCCAAGTAGTTTTGATCTCTCTTTTGTCTGAAATTAATCAGTTTTTTTTTTAAATTCTCAGTCTTTCAGGGAGTAAGTGAGTGAGAATGTGGATGGCAAAGGACCATGGCGGCGGTGGTGGAGGAGGAGGTGGGGACAAGGGACGGGAAGAGAATGAAGAGGAACGGCTTCGACGGAGAGGCAGAGCGAAGGGTCGGGCTGATCGAGAGATGCCCCCAAGCAAACAAGCTCGAGCTGGACTCAATCACCTCCAAGTCCAAGCCGATGAGGAAATAAATGGCATCCTCAACAACAACAATCAACGAAAGAGTCGATCCAATGATGAAGAAGTATCCCAAGAAGGACAACGTGAGGCCAGTAAGTAAATAATTTTATTTAATATTTTAATTTAATATATTAATTATTAACGACATATTTTATGATGTAACGACTAAACTGCTTGGGTTTTTTTGATTTACTAGGATTTGGCCGTGGACTTGAAATCATACAAACCAGACCGTCCGGTTTTGACAAGCGAGGCTCATCCGGAATTCCCCAAAATCTTTTGTCAAACTATTTCCTTCTTCAAGTCAAGACGACCGTGCAGTTCCGTCTCTACGTGGCAACATTCGACCCAGAAATCGAGTCCATTGGAAAACGGAAGGCTCTCATCCGAACCGTGGAAAACCGCATCGGCCCCTACTTATTCGAAGGAACACAGATCTTCACCACACGGGAGATTGAGCCAGGAGACATGAACTTCGTCGTTTCCTTCCCAGACAAGGCGGACGCTCAATGGAACGTCAAGATCGAATTTCTCAGAGTCTGTGACCCCAAAGAGCCCGTCCTTTCCCAACTCTACAACGTCATCATCAAGAAGGCTCAAGACAAACTCAACCTGGCTCTACTAGGCCGCCACTACTTTGACGGAGTTCGGAAAATTACCATCCATAATCATCGATTGGAGCTGTGGCCAGGATATGTGACCTCCATGCGTCAGATGGAGACTGAAGTTTTACTGAATCTTGACCTTACCTTCAAAGTCTGCCGGATGGATGATGTCTTTTCTTTGATGAAGCAAATCCGTTCCTCTGCCCATCCTGACACTTTTAAAAAAGAATGCGAAAAAGCCATCGTGGGAACGATTGTGATGACTCGACACAACCAAGCGACCTACAAGATCACATCGATTGACTGGAACCTCCGTCCCACCAACGCTTTCACCACTATTCGAAAGGGACTTTCATCCGAGACGACTTTTCTGGAGTACTTCGCATCCAAAGGAATTCATTTGAAGAATCCGAGCCAGCCAATGTTGGTCTCCTCCCCCTCGGCCAGAGAGGTCCGCCGTGGTGACACCGGGGACAAGATCCTTCCACCCGAACTCTGCTTCCAGACTGGGCTTAATGAGGAGATGAGAGCCAACTTCAGACTCATGAAGGACCTGGCCTGTCACCTTCATATGGATCCTTCGAATCGATTGAGTCAGTCGCAGGCCTTTGTGCAGAGGATCTTGGCCAATTCAGAGGTAAACAATTTTTATTTCTTTATTTATTCATTCATTTTATAACTTAGTATTAAGTATTAAATTAAATTAAATTATTGAACCATTGTCACCAGATCACGAATGAAATGCTGCGTTGGGGGATGCGGTTCAACGCCAATCCAGCCGAGGTCCAGGGCCGAGTTTTGCCCTCTGAAGAGCTGCGATTTCAAACGGGTGTGGTCAAGGTGACTCCACAGGCAGATTGGACCATGGCTTTTCGAAGTAAGCAAGATTTGGTTTAATCTCAAGTTTATTATTACAATTATTTATTTAATTTTTAAACCTAACTTTGATTAATTATTTTTAGACAATCTTCTGGCTTTGGCGAAACCCATGAAGAATTGGGCCATTGTCTTCACTTCCAAGGATGGGGATGGGATTGGGCAGGTCATAAACACAATGCAGCGTGTGGCACGCCCACTCGGCTTCGTAATTCCACACCCAGTAAAGCAGTAAGTCTGTTTTAAAAAAATAATTTAAATAATTTAAATAAATAATTCATTTTTCATCCTGACATGTTTTTTTTCTTTAGAGTTCGTCTATCTGACTCCAACAGCAGCAGCTTTGTCCGGGCAATCGAGAACACTGTCAATGAACTTCGAGGACAAGTGGACATGATGATGATCATCCTGCCAAACAACAGGATAGAGACGTACGCTGCCGTCAAGAAATCCTGCTCGTTAAACTTTGGAAGTGAGTTTTTGTGTTTTTTTCTTCAGAACATGTAATTTATTCTTGTCAAGTTTGCTGTAATTATAATTTGATTTGTATATATTTCTTGCAGTTCCCTCCCAATGCTTCCTGTCCAAGAATGTGACCGCAAAAGGACTGATGTCAATCTGCACAAAACTGGTCGTCCAAATGAATGCTAAACTTGGAGGACAACCTTGGGGGCTCAACAATCCATTGAAGGTGATGTATTTCACAATTTTATTGATTCCCTTTTTTTACAAACAGTTTTAAATAATAATTTTAATTAATTTTTACTTTTTAATAGGGACTCATGGTCGTGGGATTTGATGTTCATCACGGAGGAGGCAAGAGCTTTGGAGCAATGACGGCCACAATGTCACAGAATCTGGCGGCGTACTTCTCCACGGTCATGACTATGGAATCTCGCTTTGAAATGGCGAATGAGATTGGGCCAGCATTAAGAAGTTAGTTTGATTAACTAATTAAATTATTCTGAGCTTAAATAAATATAAATTCATTACAGAATGCATGTACGCATACCGACAAATTAACGGCTGCTACCCTTCTCGGTTAGTATATTTATTTTTCATAGATTTTTCATAAAATTAAATTATTGTGATTTTGTTTCTAACTTTAATTTTTTTCTAGGGTCATGTTTTATCGGGATGGGGTTGGAGAAGGGCAGCTGCGATATGTTGCTCAGACTGAAGCAACAACGCTAAAGGTAGTTTATAAAAGTATTTTTTGAAGTATTTTTTAATAAATATTACTAAACAATAATGTTTTTTTTATTCAGACACTCGTCCAGGCTGTCACTGGGGAGGGAGTCCCAGTCAAGTTCTCCATGATTGTCGTCACGAAGCGCATCAACACCCGGTTGTTCCTGAAGCAAGCAAATGGAAAAATAATCAATCCACTCCCAGGGACGGTGGTGGATTCTCGGATCACTTGTCCGGAAAAGTAAGGTTTTTTCTAGTTTTTTTACTTGAATTTAATTTGAAATGAAAGGCAAATTTTTATTATTTTTGATGTTTTCTTATTCCAGGTACGATTTTTACCTCGTCCCACAAACCGCACGACAAGGGACTGTCTCGCCTACTGGATTTAACGTAATTTGTGATGATTCTGGCTTGGACGCGGACAAGATGCAGCGATTCGCTTTCAAACTTTGTCATGGTTATTTTAACTGGAGTGGAACCGTGGCAGTTCCTGCGCCATGTCAGTATGCTCACAAGCTGGCTTTCCTGACCGGTACGGCTCTTCTGTCCGAAGCCAATGAGAAGCTTCTCAACAATTTGCACTATTTGTAAATTATTTAATACTTTTACAATGTTGAATTTTACTTTGTTTAACAAAGCTTTTTTTGATTCATTTATTTTTTGATTCATTAACCTACTGCTAACTAAAATATTTATGACTAAGTAAATATGTACTGTGAAACGCCTCGTGAAGGTATGAAATTAATGTTATTTTATATTTGAAGGATTTCATTGAATAAAAATGAAAAATGACTATTCAAAAATATGTGATAAAAAACCTTTTTAATCCACAACATAAGTTGCACAGAGTCTTTGTATGAAAAGATGAATTCATTCATTCCCACCCAGTCGGGTAGGGGAAAGCCAAATGGATTCAACTCTCACAAATCCAATTTTCAAGAATTGCATCTTTCTCCTCTCTATGCAAACGGGTTTCGTCTAACAATAAGTACACTCTGTAAGCAACAAGAGTGAAAGTCAGGCTGGAGAAAATAAATCTGGATTATTTTTGATACGAGAAACAACAATTTCCCAAGTTTCATCATCTTGTCCTGATTTTTCGTTTCAAATCAGTCAGCTCATAGAATCACGTCCAACTTGTTCATGCATTAGTATCCATGCAAATTTTGCTTACACATTTTAGTGATGTGATGTGATGTGGCTCCGCCAGCTCTTATCCTCTTTACTTTTTTCATGATAATTGTAAAAACGTGGGATTCATTGCTGAAACAAATGCAAAGCATTGGACGGCCTGATGATCCCAGATAGTAAAACTTGACTAAAAAATAAGCAGCCAAAATTTCATGTGTGTGTGTGTCTTCAACTTGAAGTTGGATCAAGTTGATTGCTTGTCTGCTCATGGTTGGTTACTTTTACGGGTTGGCAGCGGAATCCACTTCCCTTCTGGACTTGTGCAAGTGGAGAAAGCAAACAACGACGAAGAGGGAAAGTGCTCCGTTGAACCAAGGAATGATGAGATTTTGGGTCGAGGCTTTGGATAATTATTTGTTTTTTTTCCGGATCTTTTCATTCATATTTGACTTTGAGTGACGTGTCCATTTGTATGCAATGCATGTAGGAATCTCGGACCCTGAACCAGAGGGAGTCAGTTTGATGTTGGTGGAAGAGAGCTATAAAATTAAAAATAAAGTGGGCATTTGACCAGTTGCCAAAATACATAGCGTACATGGGATGCCTTTGTGGATGGGCTTGTCATGGAATGCTGCAAATATTTTCAGAGAATCATTTTGCAAAAGCATGGGATTTTGCTTACAATTTAGGAAAGCCGAGATTGATTAATTGTCAACAATCTATCTTGAGTGATATGTAAATTGGATTAATTGATGAAATGTTTCACTTATAATTTCGCATGAAAAAAAACCACCACACACAAATATTTTACTGTTTACATAAGATCTCACATCCATTAATTTATTTATTTCATTCCGCATTTATTTTATTATCACAAAATCAGATTGTGTTCAACCATTTGTTCTTTACTTTTACTTTATCCTAGTTTAATTTGTATTTGGATTTATTTGTCGCATTTTATTCTTACATATGTGAACCCATACAAAAATGAATACAAAC